>JACBWW010000032.1:3053761-3155090 GCA_020086605.1 Lanius collurio | reverse complement strand
CACCTGCGCGCACGGGTTTGGGGGGTTTCACGCCGTTTCTCTGCCCGCTGCAGGCGGTGGAGCGGCCCCGAAAGAGTCGGGTTATTCCTGCCGTTAATTACCGGCGGGATTTTTAACCCTCCCTCCGTGCCCGCAGACGGCGATGCTGCGGCTCCGCTCCTGCAGCTCCCCCGGCCAGGGACACGCGTGGGGAATGCGGGGCTGAGGGGAACTCCTCGCAGCCCGCACCGAGCGGGGGATTTAAACCCTTCGTGGCAGGGAGGTCTCGTACTCAGGGTCTGCTCGCTCGGGCAGCGTTATCCTCTAATCCCGCAGGTTTCTCCAAGGTGTTGGAGCAGAGTGGCGAGCGAGGCACAGCGGCTGCCCGGGAGCCTGCCTTTACTCGAGGTGTAAAAGCTGCGCCTCCCAGTGCAGATGGATTTTTATAACAGTCATTCTAAAAACTTCACGGATCAGGTTTTATTCCGGTTAAACCTCGCGGTGCCTGTGCAGCAGATTGATGTTTTATGCTCGTGCCTCGCAGATTTTACGGGGGTTTCTCGATCTCCAGGAGCTCAGCTGTCCCCCCGAGCGGTCCCAGGTACCTCAGCCGCCAAAAGAATCAGATCTTTTTTAAAATATAGCAAAAAAAATCTTTATCCTGCGCTAATGTCCTCGGGCGGGTTTCGGGCACTTTCTGCCGATATCGCTGAAACAGTTAAAGACATTTGGGCAGCTTTTTGTAGAAAAAAAAAAAAAAAAAAAAAAAAAAAAGAGGTTTTCCTTTAGATCCAGGATGTGTTGGTTGGTGTTTTAAGCGCAGCGCTTGGAGAGAGCTCCGAGTCCTGGGAAGCCCGTGCGGATCCCGGCAGCAGAAGCCGAGGGCTTGGCACCCTCTCCTGGTGTGTGCCCGGAGTGCTGCGGCAGCAGCCGGGCAGCCCCGGGAGCCAACCGAGGGCAAATCATCCGCTCCTACCGCTGAATTCACGGGCAAAGCCTCCGGGTAACGCGCTGCGGTTCTGTCTGCATGCGGCGTTTTGGCTCCACGGGGGTGTGTCTGTGTCCCGCATTTAGAAATGCCGCGGATTCTGCTCGTCCTGTGACTTCAGGAAGGTTTTGAAGGGACGAAATTACATCCAGCTTTGTTTTTTTCCCCATATCTCTGGTTTGAAGAAATACCCCACTGCTGTCATGTGCTGCATCACTTCTTGTACTCCTTAAGGCATCAAGAAAAGCAAAAGGGGGGGAAAGGAAGAATGGAGAAACAGAAGATGGTCTAAAACTAGATTTTTTTAAAAAACCTTTTAACTTAAACTAGATTATTCTTTTCCAAGTATTTATGAGACCACAGAATGCCCAAAAACTTCGGAAAAACACTGTGGATTGGAGAAAGTCATCTGAGGTGAGTCCCACACAGCGCTGGCGATGCCATCTGGACAGAGTGGAGGTGCCAACGAGCCCGTTTGCTTTCCCTGATTCAGAATAATTCCAGGGTGGCTCCGAAGCCCTGCAGAAAAGGCTCTGTTCCTACAGGAGCAGCCCGCAGCGGGGCTGGGAAGGGCTCAGGACCTGCTGGGGGGGATTTGCTGTTCTCTGCTGCTCCGTGCTGCTTCCCCAGAGCTCTGCGGTCCAGCACATCTGCAGCAGCAGGTCACCAACACAGCTCTTCCTGCTGGGAGTGAGCCTTTTTTTAACCTTTTTACCCCAATTTTACACTTCAAACCTCGAGTTTTAACTCACCCACTGAGAATCAGGTAGAAACTCTTCACCCCTTGCTTGTGCCCAGGCACAGAGGAACAACCCTCCCTCCTCGGGCTCAGTGGAAGGAGACAGGGAGGGATTGCAGTGTTTTAATTCTTGCCAGGCTGGGACATTCCCAGGAGAATTCCCTTCTTTGAAATGCTGGCACAGCTGGGAAGCAGGTACCAACCCTCCTGTTCCCATGAGGGTTAATGGACTGAGGTCAGCCACAGCCAAATTTGCCAGGAACTTTGTGTGTGCATGCAGACACTTGTTTTCCCATTAAAGAAAAAAAAAAATTAGGACAAAAATACAAGTCTCTAATTGAAGGTGCTGTGAGTTTCTGGGCAAAGACATCTTTGACTCCTTATGTGTTTAGGACATTATTATTTATTTCAGAGTAAGATCCCAGCTGTTAAAGCCCTTATCATATAATTTTTGGTATTTGCATTCCCAAAGTAGTGAGGATTCTATATATGAGAGAGAATCCCAACATCATGTGAATAAATGGACTGTCCCAAAGATGGGAGAAATGGGAAGGGCCTCTAATGTGTTTTTGTGCTGTAATTGAGCAGAGCAGTACCCTGTGATTAATTATCAAAGGCAACAAAGTCTTGTTCTGCTTTATTATATCTGTCCAAACAAGATCATTCCATTCAGATCTTTTCCATTATTAAAGTTTGCTTATTTTTCTAGCTGTGAGGAGGAAAAAAGTCAGGCAGTGAGACAGATTTTTTTATTTGACTATTTTAATTTAGGGAGGAGTCCCTCAGCTTCTCTGATGTTGGCCAACCTGTGTCCTGAAGTCACATTTAACTGATTGCTCAGATAATTAAACTGTCATGTTCTGTTAAAGACTCCAGCACCTGCTGTCACTCACACTTCCAGTTCAGATCCAGGTCCAAGGCTGAGTGAGCAGCTCTGCATTGGAGCTTCAGCCCTTCTGCATTGCCAAAAATGAGAGAAAATTTTAGTCCAAGGAAGGTAATTCATGTCAAACTCTTGTGTAAATCATTGCACCCTTGTTCAACCCCCATGTATACCCTGAAACCCAAGAGGACTGGGTGCAAAATTTTTGGCAGAAGACGTTAATTTAGTGTTCCCTGAATCATCCCATTCTTTCCAATTTGCTCATCTTTGGAATGTTTTAGTCTATTAGCAGTCTCTGAGGTTACGTGCCAATTAAGTAACTCCATTCATTATGCAGAAACCATATAGAATAGTTCATTATGCTCCAGCCAGCCTCTGGGCATGTGTACAGAACTGCATCAAAGAGCATCAGTTAACAAAAATAATATCAAAAGAGCAAATGCAGTTGCTACAGGGTGTTGATCAGCGGCACCATCCCGCCCAGGAGACAGCTCCATCCCAGCCCTGGAAGATCCCCATATACCTTTTATGCCATTTACAATTTATGAGTCTTAATTACTGAGTGTTTGTAAAGAGCTTTGGTACGCTTGGATGAAAGACGGTGCAGAAACTCACACAATGATTATTAATTACATCATTTTCTCGTGGCAGCAAGGGCAGGACAGTTACACAGCACAGAGGTGACACTGCATCGATCCGGTGTGACACGAGGGTGGCAGAGCTCCCCCCTCCTCTGTGCCTCAGTTTCCTCACACACAAACCAGAATTTATAATCACAGTCTTTACAAAGTGTTTGTAAAGCTTTTAGATCAGCGATCTGCTCCTCAGAGATCCACCTAAGCACAGTGTCACACTGACAAACGTCCTTGGTAGGTGAGGGAAGGGCAGCTTTGCCTCGGGAGGATGATTAAGAGGATTTTTGTGGCAGGATCCGGGACGCAGACGGAACTGACTTATCAGACACTGATTCCCGGCGGTGTCCCCACGTCCGGGCAGGGATTTCTGCTTTTGCCGCACCCGTGTCCGGGGGTTGCCGTGGGACGAAGGAGCTGCGGCCACACGGCCTGCAGGGCGCTGGGACCGGGCACCGCAGAGCCCTCAGAGCCCGGGCGGGCGCTCGGACAGGGGCGAGGGCTGTCCGGCTGTCCGCCTGTCCCTCCGTCCGTCCCCTCTGCTGCGGCCCCCATGGCCCAAGGGGACATTTTGGGACACGTCCCTGAGGTGTCCAGGGCGCCTCGGCTCTCACGGCGCTGCTTTCCACACTCTCGGGGCTCTCCGTGCCCGCCGCCCTCCGGACGCGCCCAAACCGCCGCAGCGTCCCCACCTCAACCTGCCTTCAACCAAGATGGCCGACGCCGCCTCACGCCGCCCGCGCCCCCGGCCCTGACCAAAGATGGCCTCCCCAGCCCTGTGGGCCCCCGCCGGCTTCTTGCCCCTACCCAACATGGCGGCCCCACCCCGGCCCCCATTGGCCGGCTGGCGCGACGCCGCGGCGGCCATGTTGAGTGCGGCCGCATCCCGTCCTGCCGCGCGGGCAGCGCTGCCGGAAGCGGGCGCGGGGCGGTTGTTGACAACATGGCGGCCGCGGGCGCCGCCGCGGGAGGAAGAGGCGGAGGGAGCGGCGGCGGCGGGCGGGCGCAGCTGCCTCATTCATAGACCCGGCGCGCTGCCCTCCCTCCCGCCTTCCCCCGCCCCCGCGGCCGCCTCGCCCCCTCCCTGGCGCTATGTCCTTCTTCAGGCGGAAAGGTAGGGGGGCGGTGGGAGGGCGGCCGCCGGGCTCGTCCCCTGCGCGGCTGCCGGGCCCCGGCTCTGCCCCTCCGGGCACCGCCACCGGGCCCCGTGAGGACGCGCGGGCCCTGAGGAGCGGCCTCCCCGCCAATGACGGTCAGTGCCGGGGTTGGGAGGGCTCGGGGGGCCGGGCGGGGCTCTCCGGTGACCGGCAGCGACCGCCGGCTGCGGGCCCCGAGCTGCCCGGGGCTCCCACGGGGCTCCCGGCGGCTCCGGACGGTGGCCGGGGCGGGGAGGGGGCCGTAGCACCTCCCACGCCTCCTGCAGGGTTTGAGCCTTTGAGCACTTTGCAGATGATTTTTTCACAACCGGCTGCGTAAAAAAAATATAATGGGCTGAGAATGTGCAGCAGCGGCTGAAAATCTCAGTGGATGGGGGGGCTTCATCGCACTGAGCTCCCCCTGAAAACCAAAGGAGTGCTTGGCAGTTTATTCTGTAATGCATTTGTTAGGGGGCACAAACTGGGGTTTGAAATTCAGGGCTCCTGAAATATTTATAATGCTCTAACAGCACAGATGGGTGCAGTTTAAGTGTTCTCTGTGAGTGCAGCGTTTTGAAGGCACTTCGTGCTTTTGCTGCAGGAAGGGCCCTGCACTCTCAACTCGCACAGTTGTGGTTTGGGTGGTTTTTGTTGGAAGTGCCCCTTGGGAAAGTTCTGTTACCTCATGATGCTGTAGCTCGAGCAATGCAGCCATTGATCTTCTAATGCAGCGCTGTCCTAAAGCCTTTCTGGGTTACTGAACCCAAAATGCACATCCTGGGAGGCAAGAACGTGGTACCTGGGGTGATGTTGATGCTCTTGGCTCACACATCCTCTGGAGTTTGCTCAGCCAAAGCAGCAGCATGGCAAATGTCACCCTTTGGGGAGGTTAGTGCAGTAGTTGTGGGAGAAATGAGTCTAAACTTCTGTCTTTATTAGCAGATCTAAAGACTCTTGAAGCCACTGAGGGCCTTGTAATGATCCTTTTTGGGATGTTCATATACAAATGTTAAGCTGCAGAATAAAACTTTGGTAGTGGTTATAAACTCTTCAAAAAGAGCTCCTGCTGCTTTGTTGAGAATTGTGGAGCTGAGGTTCCATCCTGATGTGGGATCACAGGGACAAGGTCAGCTTGGGTGGAAACTTTCTCAGGGAAAAAGCCGTGAAAGGTCTGATTATCTGAGAAGTGTAATTGAGGATCTGTGTTCCTTTGATTAAAGGATCTTTGGTCAGAGAGGCAAATCAGCACTAAGTACCCAGGAGAGACGCTCTGAAGGAGAGGAGAAAAGTAACCTTTCATCATAAAACACTGCTTGGTGTAATCTCTGCTTTAGATTTGGCTTTTAGAGAAGATGTAAACTGAAGCTGTGAAGAAAGCAGCACATTAAGGCTTAGGCTAAAACTCTGGCCACGTGCAGTCCAAAATCCTACAAACATCAGTGTTCCTGTCGTTGTTTAAGACAATAATGCAGTGGGTGAAAATTAAAACTAATTTTAAATTGATTGTAGCAAGGATCATAAAGCAACTGACCCATAGAAAAATCAAAACCAAGGGTAAAGTGTTTTTATAGCTTGGGCCTTAAAATAAAGGTCTGGCAGACTGAGGGTGGATAATGGGTTGAGAAATCAAAGTATAACAGGTGAGCTGGGTGCTCGAGGGCAGGTTATGAAACTGCTGCCAGTGGAACAGCTCATCCCCGGGGATATCTTGGGAATACCATACAGTCCCACAGCCTGGCTGACCTCAGCAGGTTCTCATTGTATTTTGACACACTGTGAACAGTTTTTGGGTTTGTTCACACATTTCAAGATGTGAATTAAAACTCTGGAATGTCACGTGCCGATTTGGCACCCTTTGGAATGGGATTGGCCCCTGGAAGTGTCACCCTCAGTCCCTGTTCTGTGGTTCTGTCTGGTTTCACACAGGCACCACACAGCATCCGCTTTTGGGGGGAAGTGAAAGTGAATTCTGCTGGGGAAACCTCACTCTCTAAAATTTGGGTTTGTCCTGGGTTGGAGCTGATTTTGTCCCCTGCTGTTACTGATGTCACTTGGTTGTGCTCAGAGCTGCTGGGGACAGAAGCAGCCTGTGTGGAAAGGGTTGGGACACGACCCTGGAGTCTGTATTTCCAGTAGTAAGTAGGTATTTAGGGAGGAACTGAGTAGCTGGTAAGAAGAAACAGAGGTATTTAAACTGAAAATAGGCTTATGGAGGACTCTGGTGTGAAACCCAGGAATTACTGCTGATAGCTAGGAACTGGTTTGATGAAATATTGAGTGATTTGGGAAAGATGAGGGTTTGTAGAGGTTGCTTGGTTCCCTTTGTGCCTCAGTGTTCTTCAGACATGCAGCTTTTCTCGGTGATTTCTCCCTTGCCCATCAGCTCCAGTTATGTAAAGGCTGGTTACCCTCCCCACTCACAGCTGCATCGGGCTGCAGGAGGTCAGTGTGGAGAGAATCCGCCTCTTTTAATGGACACTTAAACCCCTCTGTCAGAGAATGTGCTCCCTGGCAGCTTAAATTTTCGACCCCGAGCTGGCAGTTTGCAGCCCTGCAGTGGCTGTGCTCGCAGGGGAGGCTGGCAGGGCAGTTATGTAACCCGACACTGAAGTTCCCCTTTAAAATATTTAAAATCCTTAGGTCGGAATGCTTTGGGTGGGTTTTTTTTTGGGATGTATTTTGTGATGTAAATGTGTGATTGTGCTGGGCTGTGACTTGTGGTTACCTCAGGAAGGGCTCCGGTGTTCAGGGATGACCTATTTGTAGTAATAATCCTTGCCTGGAGCAGGCTCTCTGGTAGATCACACTCTCCACTATCACCCCAGCGTTTGTTTCTCTGCCATCCTGTTTATGTGCTGCTTGGGCTTCTTTATTTTCGTGTTAAGCAGACCTCCTTCACTTCCTTTAGGAGCTTCCTTTAAAAAATAGTAATGTTCTTTAAAAAAGAAATCCTCAAAGTGCTTTTCCATCACAACTTTTTACACTGTTATCTCCCCATCAGTTGCTCACCCGGGGTTTGATGATGATTAAGCAAAACTATTTGTGAAAGATTTAACTGTTTGCAGGGAGTTTCCAGAGCATTTCTGGGGTATCCATCCTGTGCATGGATGCAGCTCCATGGAGCCAGAGCCAGCCCTCATCTCCTCAGCGTTGCTGCTCTTCCTGTAGTGCAAGGGAGATGTTTTTAGGTGATTTTTGGTTCACTGAGAGCACCTGCACTTGAAACACACCTTTCCCACTCTTCCCAGTTCGTGCTGTTTATTGAAGTCACCCTGAATGTATCTTTAATGTAGAGACAGCAAACATCTTCCTCCGTGGTAGTTTTAACAGACTGTATTTCATTTAACTTAACTGATGGATGATGAGGTTTTGATTTTGAAAGTAAGTCAACAGAAAAGCTTTGAAAGCCTCTGCCAGTTACTGGATGTGCAATTTAAATGAGAAATCAGTTTTAACAAAATCATAGTTTCCCTCTGCCTCTGATACTTGCTGATGTTGGGAACTCTATGTTCCTTCTCAGGTAAATGCCATTAGTGACACAAAATAGCATTAACATTTCCCCTTGTATTTTACAGTGAAAGACAAAGAACAAGAAAAGACCACAGATGTGAAAGCAATTAAAAGTAAGATCAAACTCTTGTCTGTAAATTCAGATCTTTGCCATTTTTATCTTACCTAGCAGAATCATTTCCTTACTCCTGAGCATAGAGCTGACCTGTGCATCAAACCCAAACCAAGCCCAAAAGTTAATTCTGTTTCTGGGTATTTATAGTAACTGATCTTTCCTCCTCATCTTGCTGAATCTGTAGGTGCAGAAGGTTATTAAGTTATGTCAGGCATGAGCTTTAATTCAAAGTGATCAGGCAATCCAGTCTCCTTGCACATGGGGGTTGTTCCTTACCCACAACAATTTGCTCCTGAAGTTTCTTGCTCAGGTGTAGTGTCCTTTGGAGTTTGAAAAGTGCAGCTTCCCTGTGTCAGATTTGCAGAAGAAGCTGCAGATTTAACTTTGATGTGGTTTATGAGGCTGAAGATCCCAGTCCTGAATGAGCCATTCTGCTGCTGCTCTGTGTGGTGCAGAGATCCTGCTGCTAAATCTCCCAGGAAAGGAGACAAGATCTCTTTTGGTGGAAAAGAGATTTATAAACTGTGGGAAAACAAGTTTGCTTATCCTGTCAGTTTTTCTTGCAGTACTGAAAGGAGATGAGGTGAATGCCTGAATCTGATCTGTTACTTTTATACCCTCAGACAAAATCCTGTTTCTGTACTTGGTAATGTGTTATCTGCACATCAAGAGAAAATTACAGGGTTTTTTGCCTTGGTGGTCTGTCTTACAAATCAAATACAGGAAACAGTGAGTTGTACCCATTCCATAGCCACACCTCACCTTTCAGTGCAACTACTAGTGTGGTGACCCTGAAAATAAAAATAAACTTGAAAATTGATAGTATTGCACATTGTGTGCTGCTGCAGCAGAGAGCACCTTTGTTTGACCCTTAAGGTAGAACTTTTTTTTTCTCACCTGTCCATAATATAAAATTAAATTTAAATCTAATTGACACAAGCCTGTAGCATTATATGGAGTATGCCTCTGGCTCTACACAAGTAGCCTCCACCAAATTTTCCCATTGCTGCCATCCCTTGGCCTTGGAAAAAAGGATATTTTCTGCATTTTTGCTGGTATGAATTACCCAGAGGCTTTGTAAGAAGCAGCAAGTGGTGTCTTGGTGTCCAAGCCTGCAGCTGCACAAACACTTGGCAATAATTTAAATGTTTCCACTCTCCTGTACCATCACTCCTGAGGTATCTGTGCTGTGCCATCCACGTGTGAAATTGTCAACTGCTGTCATAAAATTTGGAATAAAGTGATGCAGCGTGGAAGTCATGAAACCCAAGCTGGCTGACACCTTGATGGAACACATCCTTGGGAGGTGCTGAGACAATCAGTTCATCTGATGTGCTTTATTTTTGAGTCAGAGGTGTGAGATGTCCCTGCATGACATCCTCACCTGACACAGCTTCCTGAGAGCTTGGCAATCTGCTGTGAGCGTGTCTGGGGTTTTTTCAGCTTTATTAACAGTTAGGAAGAATTTTCTGTGAGGAAGTTCTTATTTGTTCTTTTCGAGCTCCAGTAGCCACTCGTGTCCTAAAGCAGCCAGAGGAGGTTAAGTTTATAACCTGGCTTTCATCAGAGGTATTTCCTTATTGCTTTTTTATTCCTCTGCAACCAAGCAGAAGCAACAAAAATATTTTTGAGAAATACTCTTATTAGACCTCACCAACGGCTTTGTAATTCAGGATTTTTTAACCTTCAAAAAGGCAGGGAAATGGATTGGCAGGAGCATTGGAACTAAACTAAATTGTTGACAGAGTATTCAGCTGTTACAGCAGTGGTTATCAAGGAAGCAGGAAGACTCAGGAATATTTCACGTGTAAACTTAGACGTGGCATCTCTTGAATTGCTGCTGAATAAGGAAAATAGAGGTGGGTGGGATTGAGTTTATTCTTGCTATAATAAAACTTGTGGTCTTTAATCAGGCCCTTGATCAAACATGACACACAGTGGTACAGTGAGGTTTTAATCAGACTGGCTCTTGCAAACTCCCTGTCTGTTGGGTGTATTTTGGGATGCTTGGCATCAAGCAGTGTTTAGAAGAGGTCTTGGGGTCCTTGTTCTTTAACAATTCCTGTCTTGCTTCCAGCTCCAATCCCAGTACATTCCCCTCAGAGAAGCACTAGGAATCATGCCTTGCTGGAGGCTGCAGGACCAAGCCATGTGGCCATCAATGCCATCTCTGCCAACATGGACTCTTTCTCCAGCAGCCGCACAGCTGCCCTCAAGAAGCAGCCAAGTCACATGGAAGCTGCTCACTTTGGAGACTTAGGTAAGGCTGTAATAATGTCAACTTCTCTTTTTATTCTGTGTATTCCTGGTGCACTCACCATCCCTTGGGTTTCAGGCAAACAAATAAGTAATAAAAGCGTGGCTGCTGTTACAGTAGCATCTGTGTTACCCTGGGAGGGTTTTAAAGGGAACAGACAATTCTTGTGCTTTGTCATTCTGTTGGAATTGTCACAGTTCCATTACAGGGCACTTTTGTATCCAAGGCTTGGTACGATGTGGACTCATTCCCTTTTTTGTTTTCCATCAGGCAGATCGTGTCTGAACTACCAGGCTCAAGAGACCAAATCAAGCCTTTCCAAGACCCTTGAACAAGTCCTGCAGGACAGTGTAGCCCTCCCTTACTTCATCCAGTTCATGGAGCTGCGCAGGATGGAGCACTTGGTGAAGTTTTGGTTGGAGGCCGAGAGCTTCCACTCCACGACGTGGTCGCGCATCCGCGCGCACAGCCTGAACACGGTGAAGCAGAGCTCCCTGGCAGAGCCAGTGTCCCCCTCCAAACAGCAGGAATTGGCCTCCTCTCCTCCTGCTGCGTGGCTGGAGGAGAGGCTGGAGGGCTCTGGCACAGCCAGGCTGCTCCAGCCTGAGCCTGACAGAACTGCCAGCAGCCAGAACCACGTGGGGCTGCCGGGGCAGGGGAGCCACGGCACCAGTGCTCTGTGTCTGAGCAAACCAGAGACAGGGACTCAGTCTCTTCCAGCTGATCAGCAAGAATCTTCCAAGCTTTCAGTATCAAATAGAAACAGCCCCTCCTCTGCACTAAAGGACTTGTCAGGAAAACTCATGAAAAGTAAGTGCTGTGTGTTCCCTTTGGTGAGAAAGGTGGGAAATGGGGAATGTTTTTGCTGCTGCTGCTTTGTGCAGGAAGCTGCCTCAGTTCTCAGGTGCTTAGCAAGTGGGCTGTGATGTTGCAAGGAAGAAAGTTTTATGTATCACTGATGTTAACTTGCTGCTCCTCAGTTTGAGCTGTGTATTGTTTAACTTGTTTAAAAATAAAAAAGCTGCTGAAGAGACTTCAAAATCATTGTGTGCTCAGTGAGCTTAGGTTGCTTCTGTTCTTCCATGTGTAATCATAAGAAATGAAGATGACCATTGCAATGTTCAGTTCTTCCCTCACCCATCCCATCCCACCTTAAAAGAATTGCAGAAAGTTTGGGTGATGGGGCTGAGAACTGATCATTAACTTGCCATGGAAAGTTAATATCCTGTATTACATAAAATGACATAAGTAGTGGTTGCAAGAGACTTGTGGAGATTTATGTGTGGAATGTACTGTTTTTGTTCTTGGATTTATTTGCTAGAGTTCCTCCCCTTGTAACTGATTTGTTGTCATTTGGATTCCACCTCTTCAGAGGCTGCTGGAAGTAAGGATGAAATTAAAATATTTCCTTTTGGTAGTGAGCTACATGCACAGTAACATATTTCTCTACTTTGCATCTACTCAGTCTTCCCTCATTTGTGCAAGTCTGCAGACAAAAAGGAAACACTTCTTTCTTCATATTGGTTCCTTTTGTTTGCCCAACTGCTTCCTTGTGTTGCATCCCTTTCTCTGCTGTTTGTCTTTCTCATGTAGTTATTTATCATGTGCCTCCACAATACATAAGCTCAGCCCCAAAGTCACTTAAACCAGGAAAAAGGAGAAGTCATTAAAGCACCTCTGTTTACTGATGTCCAAAAAGAATTTGAAAACACAGGGTCCTCCTTGAGATATCAGACATGGATTTGAGTGGAATTTTTTTCTCTCTTCCATAGCAGAGTCCCAGGTCCCAAAAGATTATGTGTACAACACTTGAGGCATCCCATTTTAAGATTTTTTCCTTGTAATTCCTTTATAAGGCAAGTGATTTCTTTTCTCTGATGAGAGCTAAAAATTGGGAACTTCACTTGCCTGAAAGGTGTTGCTTCTGCAACTACAGCGTGCAGCTGAGGAAGTGGGTTCTGCCTTGTGTGGTGGTAGGGAAAATTTGGAGCTTTGTTGTTTTATTCCATCTTAGTCCATGCTGGGTTTGTTGTGACCTTGCTGGAGCTCACACGGTCCCTGCAGCTGGTCAGGAGCAGAATATGAATATCCTGCAGTGGTCTGGGAGGAAACATCACTGAGAATTAGACACCTGCTTTTCTGAAGAGCAGACATTTGTTACTCACTCATGCCAAGGAACTGCAAGTTTGATTCTGTGTTTCTTCCCTGCAGGTATAGAACGGGATGCAGTTAGTACTTTTACCAAATATATTTCTCCAGATGCTGCTAAACCAATCCCTATTACAGAAGCAATGAGAAATGACATAGTTGGTAAGAATAAATAATTGCTTCCTCATTTCAGAGCTGCTCTGTCCCCATAAAAACATATCTCTGATACGTCACACACTTGTATTTATCTTTACTTTTATGAATTTTAAAGGCAGCTGTAAAAAGAGAGTAGATTACAAGTATCAGTGGGTCTGACCTTCAGCAGTGCTGTGAATATCCTCAGAAAAATTTCCAGATTTTGTTTAAATTAGGGAAAGAATTCTTGGTGGTTATGGAGGGGATCCAGATATGAGTCTCAATCAACTATTTTAGCCCTGTTATTATCATTTGGCTGCCTGCAGTACTTTGAAAGCTCTTTGCTCAGTCAGAACCAGCTGATTCTGGTGGATTTGAACTGCAATTTTTCATTAACTAGTCCTTGCTTGTGCCTTTCAGTTCCATCAGCCAAACTCATGTTAAAATTAACCTGCTCTTTCTTTGCAGCAAAGATCTGTGGGGAGGATGGCCAAGTGGATCCCAACTGCTTTGTTACAGCACAGTCCATAGTGTTTAATGCCATGGAACAAGAGTAAGTTGATGCAGTGGTTTGGGTTTTTGTGTCTCTTGTCCTAAAGGTTCTGTTAAAAATGTTTATGGGGACATAACCATAGCAGCACTTCTCTGTGCTGCCTTCTATATTTGAAACTGCCCAGATCCTCTCCTCCAAATCCATTCTTGCTGAACTTGGCTGTTCACACTGTTGCTGTGTTCTTTATCTCTTGTGCCATTTACAAACCTGCCCTGTTTCTTGCTTGTTTTGCTTTTATCCAACCAAAGTATCAGAGTTCTGGGCAGCAGCTAATTGGTTCTGGGGGGGCCTTGGATGCTGCTGCCCCTGGTGACTGATTGTCCCTGTCTCTGTGCAGGCACTTTAGTGAGTTTTTGCGGAGTCACCATTTCTGTAAATACCAGATTGAGGTGCTGACCAGTGGGACTGTGTATCTGGCTGACATTCTGTTCTGTGAGTCAGCCCTGTTCTACTTCTCTGAGGTGAGTGTCAACATTTGGGTTTGCTTCTAGATCCCTTTCTAGCAAATGAAAAAAATCTGTTCATTCCTTGATGGCTTTAGATTGGATGTTGGGAAGGAATTGTTCCCTGGGAGGCTGGTGAGGCCCTGGCACAGGGTGCCCAGAGAAGCTGTGGCTGCCCCATCCCTGGAAGTGTCCAAAGCCAGGTTGGACGGGGCTTGGAGCAGCCTGGGACAGTGGAAAGTGTCCCTGCCCATGGCAGAGGCTTGGAAGTGGATCATTTTTAAGGTCCCAACCCACCCAAACAATTCTGTGATTCTATGATTCTAAATACAATAAAAACCCCAAGGTGTGTCCTTTTCTGAGAGAAAACGCATTGAACCTTTTGCTGCCCCCATGTAGAACTAATTCAAATGTTCAGACCTGTCCATTTTGTTGTGGAATGAGTATTTGTGACTTCCTCTCCAGTTAGTGAGTGCTTCTCAGAGTCTCTTTGCTTTGTAGAAGCTTTGACACAGTCATCTTGATCTTCACATTGTAGTGGCTTTGAAAGCTGAAGTGTTATTAGAGATAACAAGTCATTCACCAGTGTTATGTGGAGAGGGCACCTTAAGGGATGTGATAGGTTAAATAAAAGATTTCACACTTTCAGGCTCCTGCACCTTTAAAGAGTCAGCCCTTGACATACTTGTCCTGACAGACTGAGGAGCTGATGTAGTTTGAAACTGCAGCTTGGGAAGTTGAGACAATGTGCTGAGCTCAGTATAAGCTAAATGTAGCATGAAAATGATGTTTCCTGTCCTAGTATGAGACAAATAGTTTTTTGGAAACTGAGTGTAAAAATGAGTACAGAAAAGAAATGTCAGAAGTTCCTTTTTTTTTTTTTTTTCCCTCCAAGCAAGCTAAATCTGTCTGCAACAGAAATTCAAACTATTGTGTCTTGGTGGCAATTTTACCACTAATATATGGACTATGTTCCTTGTTCTAAATGGGAAGAAGGAGGTTAAAAAATGATTAAAAGTCTCTTGCTAGAATTTCTTTAATCTCTCCTCTTTTTCTGATTTCCCTTCCAGTACATGGAGAAGGAAGATGCAGTTAATGTATTGCAGTTCTGGTTGGCAGCAGATAACTTCCAGTCTCAACTTGCTGCCAAAAAAGGCCAGTATGATGGACAAGAAGCACAGAACGATGCCATGATTTTGTATGACAAGTGAGGGAGTTCCAGATTTCTTTGTTTCTGTACTTGTGGTTTTGTGTTGTGCTGTGCAGAAGGAACTCTGCAGTCTTGTGCTGTTCTGAGTGCATTTTATCAAAGTGGCATTTGATGTCTTTCCACATGTGAACTTTTCAAATTTTTTTGATGTACATGAGGAGAAATCCTTGCAAGGATTCCATTCTTAAACATAATTCAGAATTTTCGGGACTTGATTGCTTGAGTTTGTTTGGTTGGTGAATATCAAAGCTGATTGGGTGACAATTGAAAATGGAAAGGGTTTAAGCCTAATAGCAGATACAGCACTGCAGAAAAGCCTTAATGTTCAGATAGTGTTGTCCATATAAATCAGGCTGTAGAAATTGTTCTCACACATAATGAAAACCAAGTAGTGCCTGTTCTTAGTATTGTGAAATATTTCACTTTTTAAAGGAAGTGATCAGATCCTTTTTAATGTCAGACTTTCACTCTCAGGAGAGGAACTTTCCTCCTGTATTTTGTGCTTCACCTTAGCAATAAGACAGTGGGGACACAGCTGCTTCCAGGAAATGTTTGTTCTTAAGCTTAAGTGTGAGACTCTACCACAACTTGAGTTATTACCCAAGGAGGAAATAATAATTGGACAGGAAGCAAATGCTTCACTCTGAGATTCATGGGTCATTCCCCCGTCCTTAAAGTTGGTTTGCAAGGGTGTGAGCAGTGGAGCCAATGCTGCTTCAGAGTTCTGGGTCTTTCCTGCTCCATTCCTGTTTCCCATTCTCTGTTTTTCATCTGTGTTTCAGGGCAGGGCTCTCAGAACCATTTCTGGGAGGGCTTGTCTCACCTGTAGTCAGTGGGGACCAGGTGTGTGCAGTGTCTGGGGGACATTTGGGCCCTGAGCACCTGCAGAGGTTTGCAAATCCTTTTTGTGTTTCCATGTCCTGCCCCAGGTACTTCTCCCTGCAGGCCACGCATCCTCTGGGCTTTGATGACTCTGTGAGGCTGGAGATTGAATCCAACATCTGCAGGGAGGGGGGGCCTCTCCCCAACTGCTTCACCACTCCCTTAAGGCAGGCGTGGACAACCATGGAGACGGTGAGATCCTTCTTCAGACTGGGGCTCTCACTTAGTGAAGGTGATGTGTGCCAGGTGTCCCCTGCAGCATCCCTGCTTTGTCCCATTCCTTTACTGACTTCCTGTTTACCTGGATAATAGAACAGCTTCAGGAAAATCTGCCAGACTCTTTTCCCCAGCCTGATTTGAACATACCACCCACTGGCTGCTGTTAATGCTCTGTAAAATGTTTGTCTCGGATGATTATTGCAGTTTAATGGAAGTAACAGAATTTCCTCCCATGTGAATTGCTATCAACAGCTTATTTTATATCTTTAGAAAAATTTCCTTCCTCTTAGTAGGAGTTGTTTGCAAGTCTAATACAAGTGCTGTGGTTAATAATGTAACTCTGGGATACCCAGATACCAGAATTGAATGATTTGATCCTGGAGCTGCAGAGAATTGTCAGCAGTGAAGCAGAATAACTGTAAAGCCTGTTGGGCACTCAAGCTTAGTTTTCTAAACTTCAGTTCCAGTTACTGGGGGATTTGATTAATAGGCAGTTGGGTTTGTTCATTTTGCAATAGGATTAAAATTTAAAGCAATGCATTTGCTAATCCATGGTAATTCCATGTGTGGACACTTTTACTTGTGTTCCATCTGCACAAGGACTGAGGTGTTTGTGTGCTCTTCTCTAACTGTGCAGACCAGCCTTGATTAAAGAGGACTCCTTCTGTCCCTTAGGTTTTCCTACCTGGTTTCTTGTCCAGCAACCTTTACTACAAATACTTGAATGACCTCATCCATTCAGTACGAGGAGATGAATTCCCAGGAGGGAACATTGCACTGAGTATTCATGGCCCTGGTAGCTCTCCTGACAGTGATTCCATAGGGAGCACGGATGGCTCTGCTTCCCAGGTACCAATTTGGGTTTTCTGTGTCCGCATCCAAGTTTTCACCCTGTAAGGAAGCACCATTCCAGTTTCATTTAAGGCCTGTGTTGTATTAGGATGTGTTTAATCTGCCTGCTGCTCAGTTCTCTCAGAAGGGTGTCTCTGGTATTTGTTGTACCCAAAGCTTTGTGCTGCTGATATTTTTTGCATCAGTGATGTTTTTATTAAGCTGTTACTGTTACTGAAGATTTTTTCATGATGCCATAACATCTAAGAATGCTTTTTGTTAGAAATAACACCATTTTATCAATACCATAGTTACAACTTCAGGTAAAAATTGACACTTGTGAGTATGCTATTGTATTTAAATATAAACGTGCAAGCTTTGTGTGCTCAGTTCTTTTAAAGTGCCAGATTGTCTTTCCTGAAGAGTAAACTCATTTCCAGGGCTGAAGGCATCAATCTGCTCAAACACAGCAGATTCTGGCTAACCTGTAACAAGGGCAGCTTGGAAACTGCAAGCCCAGCTGAAAGCAGAAGAGCTAAGCAAGAGCTGCTTTTATTGAACTCTGCAGGGCTACCCTGAGCTTCAAATCCAGTATCCACACCAATGTTAGTCATGTCCTGGGCTTCCAGCAACTTGGAAGCTGTACTACCTGCTTGTACTATTTTTAAACCTCCTAATTTGTAAGGAGGGACTATCCCTCCCCTAGCTGCAAAGTGGGGAATAAAATCTGTGTTCTTGAAGCCTCCTGCTGCCTGATCCTCTGAGCAGGAGGAACTGCTGGTAATTGGCTGGGCAATTTAGGAAATGAGGTGCTGCTTTCTGTGGTGTGCATTCCTGCTTGTCTGAATAGGAGAATCTCTGGGTCTCTGCATATTTTTGCATAAAGAGCAGCAGGAAAGGAGCTGCCATTGGTGTTCCTGCTCCTAATGGATCGTTGTGCTCTTCCTGCTGTTGCTCTGATGTTTCCTTGGCTTTTTTTCCTAATCTTATATAAATACTCCAGGCCAGAAGATAAATGTTTGCTCTCTGTGCATGGGGGAGGCATCTGTGTTTGGGAATTGCTTCCCAAGTGCAGGAGAGGGATGTTCCACACTCACAACAAATGATCTGCGAGCAGGCACAAATCTGTTGAGCTGATAATGCTCAGGCAGCAGCATGTGCTGACCTGGGCTTTGTGTCTTTGGCTCTGTCCAGAGAACTTTATCATCCTCTGCTAAAAACAATGCCCTGTGAGTTGGGAATTCAAGGCTGAATAGACACTCTCTAATTCTTTTATACTCTTGCTTAGAGACTTGATGGAGGTTTGTCTGTGTTAAAAGCACTAAAATTGCAATTTTGTTATGAAGCTGGTAGTTGTCTGCATTGGGCACTAATACTTAGAATTTTTATTTGTAGTCCAGTGTCAAAAAGGCTAATGTTAAAATCCTGAAAAATTTTGATGAAGCAATAATTGTAGATGCTGCAAGTCTGGATCCAGAATCTTTGTATCAACGAACATATGCAGGGTAAGGTTCTTTTCAGTGTATTGTTTCCTTTCTGGTTACATGTTTCACCTCTGTTTCATTTTTGCTGTGTCCTCCTGCATGGAGAGTAGGCTTAAATGCATCATCTTAGTCCATGTATTAATATTTGAAACTAAATTTATTTCAGTAGTGTGATTTAACACTGAATGAATGCTTCTTTGATGGCATTCAAAATGGCAGCCAGAAAAATATTTCTAATTGTTTTTTCTCTTCCTCTTAGTTATTCTTACTCTTTGATTCCAAAATGTAGCCAAGTGTATAGCCAAATGTAGCTTTCCATAATGCCAGAGTTCTTTTGATCACCCACATGGTTCTTCACTCCTCTCCTCAGGAAGATGACATTTGGAAGAGTCAGTGACCTGGGGCAGTTCATCAGAGAATCTGAACCAGAGCCTGATGTCAAAAAATCAAAAGGTTTGCCTTGCTCTTTCTCTTCATTTCTGTAAGCATCTGCAGAGCTGCTCTTTCCTACTGCAGTTGAGATGGGCAAAATGTTTGACTCTTTCCAGAACTGTTTTAAGCCAAATAGAGATGCAATGGGGATTGGCCTAAACTGAGGCAAAACCCATCTCTGGCCCAGTTTCCTATCCAAATTCTGCTTTTCTGGTCCAGCTGGACTCCGGGGAGCATGAGCAGCCTGTGGGAGTTGGAGCTGTCGATGGAACCTGGCAGGGATGGAAGCGTCAGCAGCTGAGCTGGTGATCAAACCTTCAAAGCTTTGGTCTTGAGATGAAGCAGAACTGCAGCTCTCCACATGCCTCCCACCCAGGCTGGGACCTGCTGCTGGTGCTGCTTTTCAGCTCTGGGAAAGGCTCAGTGTCCAAATGGCTCCAGGCAGTCCCTTGTCTTTCCTGCCACTCCTCCCCATCCTGAATACCAGCAGAACAAACCCTTCAGAGGGATGTCAGGAATCAGCTTTGTACCTCACTTTGCTGACATACCTTGCTTGCTGTTTTTATCTCAACCAGGGTCCATGTTTTCACAAGCAATGAAGAAATGGGTTCAAGGAAACACAGATGAGGTGTGTCCTCTTTCACGTTCTCCTTGTGACTTCACACTTTAGAGAAATAAAGCATTGATGTTCTTAATCCTGGCTGTTATCTCTGAGTATCTTTTTGCTGCACCAAGAACAGGGAGATTCTTTGTGCTAAATATAATTTGATTGCATGTATGTGTGAAAATAGTTTGATCTTTGCCAGTGCTTGCTGGTTGTACTAAGTGTGTGCTTGTGTGGCTTTATATATCTACAAGTAGGGGTGGAAGTGCTGTTTGATTTTTAAGGTGAAGTGACCACTGCACACAGATTCCAGGCTGCATTTTTCCCCCTCTGAGGGGCTTGGACAAATCACTAAGAGATAAATGTCAAACCCCCACTAACCCTCTTGGAAATTGCATGAAGCCATAGTACAATAATTGAAGTTAACCCTGTACTTGGAGGCCAGGTGGGTTTCCATCGAGGGCAGATATGTTTATGCAGGTTATGGAGTTGTGAAGCTTACCCTGACTCCAAGGCTGTGCATTCTGCTCAGAACACTGTGTTTTTCTGTTAAGAACTTGAAGCTATCTGTGTTTTGGGCTGTTTTTTCAGGCTCAAGAAGAGATGGCTTGGAGGATAGCAAAGATGATCGTCAACGACGTCATGCAGCAGGCACAGTGTGAGCAGCCTTCGGAGACGGTCACCAAGGTAGGGGGTGGAAAGGCTGCCTTGTCTTCATCTGGCTCCAGCCAGGCTGTGGGAGGAGCAGAGCTCTCACTTGCCTTCCTCCTGTGGCTGAAACCCACGCTGGTAAATGTTCAAACCAGCAGAGCATGAGAGGAAGAAACAAAGGTTGTTTCAGCCTACGTGTGATGGAGGAATTTCTTAACAGATGCCTGTGGTGGTTCTCCTGTGCAGGCATTAAACTTGTCTTAGTTTGAGGCTACAAACTGCCTCATTAGTTAAAAGGGTGGGTTGTGCTGCAGGATGAGTAGTGTAATTCCTTACTTGAGCTCACACTTGCTGGTTCCTCTTAGTCAGTGTGGTATTTCTGCCTGAGGTGTCAGTAAAACTCAGCAGCTGTGAATTTGTCTTGTTGGGTGCACTCATTTACACAATTCTGTCTCCAGACTTTAAAAAGACACAGTGGCCTTGTCCATAGGTTTAGTGTTCTATATTGTTTATGTTGTTGTACAGCCTCTCTGTCTAAAAAATCCCAGTTCTGATGTAGCAGTTGGATTTTATGAAATATTGGTGACAGCACCTTACCAAGTTAATGTCTGGTACTTCTGACTTTCAGGCATTTGAGTTTCTAAAAATTAACCTGCATTATGTTCAGTTATTGAAAGTAAACATGTGCCAAAGCCCAGGTTTTTTATCCAAATGGGTGGATCCATAGTTTCTCTGTGTGAGTGTTTTCTTTCTAATAGAGCAGTAACATTTAAGTGACTTGTATAATGATTTCACTTAATAGCTTGACTGCAAATGATACAATTCCAGTCTGCCTGCATGAAAAGGTCTCTCAGCAGAGTATTTGGAAATATCAAATGACTGCAGATGCTCTGGATTCAATTAAGCAAGTAATCAAAAGGTTGAGTGTGTTTGGATTAGGTTTGGGGACTTTTTCTCCCCCAAACTCAAACATATGTGGCTTCAACATTTTTAAACTCAAAATGTCTTTCTGTTGAGCAATTACCTTGCATGTTTTAGGGTAAAATAAACTGTTTTTCCCTATTCCAGCTATGATTTTAGAAACTCCGGGATAGGAAATCTGGTTTTCCACTTTGAGAACAAGTGAACTTTGCCTATTGGTGGATTCTTTAACACAGCCAATAAAAACAAAGCACTGTTACTCCAACTGCCGGAATCTCCCTCATTTCTAAGGAGGAATGAAAAAGAAGCAATCCTGGACCTCCACTGTAGAGAGTGAAGAAACACTTTTTCCTGGTGTATGTGGCATTCACAATAATGATGGTTCTGAGATGAAGGTGCAGTTTACAAATGTGTCGCTGAGAAACTGTGATTGACTTCACAAATACTTGACCCTGTCTCAAAAAAAGACTTTTAAGCAAAATATCTGGAATGGGACACCGAGACCACAACAGAGGAGAAGGTTTTGCTGTAGTTTCTAGTTCTACTGCTTGTAATTTTTAAACCCAGAATTGGAAGGGCCATGGGGCACATGCTGGAAGGGTGAATCCACTGGCAGTGAATGACCTGGAAAGCTCTAAGTTTAATTTTCCATTACTTGAAATAGATGAGTATTCAATTGTAAGATAAATGTATTTTACTTCATAACTGCATTAACTTTGAAGGCAGTGTAGAAGGGTCAGGAACTCCTCCTTGTTGAGCTCCTACACCTGCACACACCCCCACACCTCCCCTGCTGCCACCGTGGAGCAGCTCCAAGGCTGGTCCTGCAGCCCCTCTGCTCCCACCTTCTGAGCAGGTTGGACCCTGCTCCACTTCCTGTCCTCACCATCCCACAAAGTAAGGAAAAAAGTAATTGCTGCCATTCTCCATCGCTTGTTGTCCTCCACCCAACATAGTATCTAATTCCAGATGTTTGGTTTACAAAGAAAAAACAATTTTTAATGACCTCTGGCCTTCTTCCTGACACTGTTAACACTTACCACATTACACAGCACCTCTTTTTTTTTCCCCAGCAAATTGATTTTGCCGGGTAGCAGAAGTACTCAGTGTCTCACAGTTACGTTACTGCTGCATTTTTAGTATACAACACTTTTATTTTGGGTCTTTTTTTTTGTACTCTAATGATTGCTTTTTTCCTCAAACTTGTGCAAAGAAATCACTATGCGAAGAACTCAAATCATTTCCAATGTTCAGAATATCTTGATTGACTAGAAAATGTTATTCTGTTGCAATATTTGATTGTATAGAGACACACTGTATTGTTATGAAAAAGCAAAAAAGGCTGTGTATGGGTTTTTGGTACTATGTACCACCTCTTATTTCTCTCATACCCAAGCATTCATGTACTTAAAACATACTATATTTAATTGTGTTTTGATTTAAAATATATAAATATTAAAATTTGTGTCGATTTTCTGTTTTCATGGGGTTTGAATTTACATGGGCTGTTTTTTAGGGGTAATTTTGCCCACATTTCTTAATGGATTACGTTAATGGCAGTGTGGTGAGTAAGATTAACTCTTATTCAAATAGTAAATAAGGTGTTCAGTCACAGGACATGGCAGAAGTGGGGCTGGGAAAGAGGTAAAGGAGCACATCTGCGATCTCTAAGACACCCTCTCCCCTATTTTAGTGCACCCCTGACTCAGTTTCCCCCTGGGCAGGATCCCGACTCACCCTGGGTGCGTTCAGGGTTTGCAGGGCACAGATTTGGGTATGGATACTGCTCAGGGCCGCGTTCCCTTAAACTCTGGGCGGATTGAGCGTGAGCAGGTGGGCCTGTCTGCAGTGGTTTCGGTAGCGCACCCCGAGGTTTGAGGAGCGCGGTGGGAGCCCCCCGCCTGGGGCCCGCCGGAGTTGTCCCTGCGCGGCCTCGAACCCGCGGCTGCGCACCGCCGGCCGCCAGGGGGCAGCAGCGCCGCGCTCGGGCGCTCCCGCCCGGCAGCGCCGCTTCCGGCCCACGTGGGGCGCGCGCGCACATGGCCGCGGTGAGCGGGACCGGGAGCGGGACCGGGAGCGGGACCGGGAGCGGGACCGGGAGCGCCTGGAAGCTGCAGGGCTGGGAGAACTGCGGCGCCCCGGGCTCTCCTCGCTCCTCTGGGGTTCCCCTGTGTGGCTCCTGCTGACCCCATCCCGCGCGCGGTGCGGGGTGTTTCTCCCTCCCACGGGCCCCACGCAGGGTCCCCCCGTAGAGTCTCCTTCTCCCCACGCGGGTATCGCTGCCCGTGGTGGGGCTGTCGGGCTGTGCCCGCTGCGATTCCCGGCGCTGAACCCACTGTCCCGCAGAACATGTCGCCGGACGAGGAGGATGTGCAGCGGCTCCTGATCCAGTTCCGGGATGAGGCAGGGGAGTGCCTGGGCTCCCCCTTCGACGTCCCGGTCACCATCACCCCGGACAAGCTGCAGCTGGTCTGCAACGCCCTCCTACAAAAGGTGAGACCCCTCCCGAACTCCCCAGCATCCCCAGTCCGACCCAGCGCGGCCTCTCGCTACCTCACCTGCCCTTTCTCCCGCAGGATGAGCCGGTGCCTCTGGCCTTCTTCGTCCACGATGCCGAGATCGTGGCGTCTCTGGAGAAGACCCTGGCAGGGCAGAGCGTGGAGACAGAGAAGGTCCTGGACATCATCTACCAGCCGCAGGCGGTGTTCAGGGTGCGGGCGGTGACGCGCTGCACCAGCTCCCTGGAGGGACACACCGAGGCCGTCATCTCAGTGGCCTTCAGCCCCACTGGAAAGTACGAGGGTCTGGCTGCAGAGGGGGGGATCAGGGCAAAGCAGCAGCTGCTGTTGCCCTGTCCTGGGGACACTGTGCTGAGCTGTTCCTCCTCTCCCAGGTACCTGGCGAGTGGCTCTGGAGACACCACTGTCCGCTTCTGGGACCTCAGCACGGAAACACCGCAGTTCACGGCCAAAGGTTGGTGCAGGGGTGTCCCAGGAGGGCAACTCATGCCCCCCTCTCCTGTGGACCCCCGTCTGCTTGAGGGGACAAGCAGAGCAGAGCCTGGTGCTGCTTGAGCTGTGCAGGCTGGGACCACAGCTTGGGGAGGGAGAACCTGTCTTTAACAAAGTGGAAAAAGAGGGGCTGGCCAGGAGGAACACAGACTGCCTTCCTGCTGGGACACCAGGGACAGTCACAGCTTTCCACTCACACCCACTCGTGCTCTCTCTCCCAGGTCACCGGCACTGGGTGCTCAGCATCGCTTGGTCACCTGATGGCAGGAAACTGGCCTCGGGCTGCAAGAACAGCCAGGTACACATGGGCTCCCTTGGTGTGGGGCTGGGGGTTCTCTGAGGGATTAAGGGCAAAGGCTTGTTTTTCCTGGGGCGTGAGGGGTGTATCGCATTGTTTTGAGCAGGATTCCCATTCCCCGGAGGAGCTTTGTGTGTGGATGTGTCACAGTATTGTGAGAAGCATCTCTGTGCCAGGCAGAGCTCTGGCATTGTCACCTTGTGGAGCTCTTGCTGCTGAGTTCTGCTGTCTTGTGGCAGATGCTTTTCCCTCCATGCCAGAAAGAGTCCAGGCTGTGGATGTGGTCCTTGGCAAGCAGCTCCATCACAAGGGAGGTGTCTGGAGTGAGGACGGGCCAAGCCAGGGCTGCTCTTAGCGTGACCCAGACATGCAGCAGCAGCCTGTTCAGTGTTCCCACGCAGGCATGGCCAAATTCTCTCTTGTGGGAATGTGAAGGAGGCTCAGCCCCCACTGTGGGGCAAAATTCGTGTGCTTGAAGTGCAGAAATGCCCGGGGAAGCAGGAGCATGTGGTTAAATGGCAGCTGAGCTGCTGAGGTGCAGTCACTCTCTCTGACCTTTTGAATGGTCTGGGAGCAATGTGAGCACTCACAGAGCTGCCAAAGTTATGATGCCAATCCCAAGGAGATGTCCTGGGTCAGGGTGGTTTTGCCGTGGTTTGGTGCTCATCTGCCTTTAATTGAACCCAGAGAGCTGCTTGTCCTTTTCCTTATTTCTCCCAGGTTCTTAAGTAGGAGATGACTAATGCCTTGGCTCTTAGGATGAACATTTATGTAGAGAGAGAATCAACAAGAGAAAACCAGCATGTGTCCCACCCACAGGATCCGATAATCAGCGGCACTTAGCATGCTGTGGCTTTCACTGTACTCTGCAAACACTCATTGAGTCTCTGGCACCGGGTGGCTTTTTGGGGACTTGTATCCTTTTTGAGTTGAGTCAGATAAGTTTGTAGCAGCAGTGTCGTAGGCAGAGAGGAGGGCAATCAGGTCTCATTCTTTTGAGTGTCAGCTGATTGCTGCAGGGACCTGGAAAGGCATCCAGCCCCCTTCCCTTGCTGCTCCCTGTGAGTGCAAACACGATCCCAAGGACACCTCTGCTTTCTAAATGGAGCTGCAATGTCTCTGGGACTCACATGATGTCTGTGGCCTGACGCGACCCTCGTGCTTCCTCTCTTGGACAGATCTTTCTCTGGGACCCAGCCACTGGCAGCCAGATCGGCCGGGTGCTGTCTGGCCACTCCAAATGGATCACATGTCTGTGCTGGGAACCGCTCCACATGTAAGTGCAGGGCCAGCTCAGCCCTTCCCCTTTGGTCCTATGGAAAAGAGCAGGCTGACCCAAAGGGCATTGCTCCTGTTTGCCTTTCTCCTGTTATGGAGAAAAAAGCCCATGTAGGAGAACAGCTCTCAAGGTGAGCTGGGAAAAATGTGTGCAGCTGGGAGCCAGGAGTCTCAGCTGCTGCTCACAGTGCCCGAGAGCTGCTGGGGAATCACTGCTAGGCTGTGGCTGTTTTCCCCTGGGAAAAAGACACACCTGCCTGTGGAAAACACTGCTTTTGTGGTGCTGGACAAACACTGATGTGCTGCTCCAGGCATTCTGAGGTGGGAGCAGGAAAGCCTGGTGGTGTCCAAGGGCAGAGCACTCCTTTCTGCTCTCCTGATCCTGCTGGCCTCTGTCATCCCATTTGTTTATCATGAGGGATGATTAACTGTATAATCCCCTTATCTCTTCGATCAGCTAAAGCTCCCTCTGGGAGAGGTGGGTGGAGGGGGGCAGTTGCAACCATTAATCCAAGATGTGGCAGAAATAAATAAAAAAGAAAGAAAAAGGGCCCCTTTCAGAGCAGAGCCCTGCAAATTGAATTTGCCAGTAGGGAGCTCCAGCTATTTGCAGACAATTAACTGGATTAGCAAAAAAATGATTGTAGAGGAAGCTGAGGAAATGGAGAGGAGAGACATGACCCTGCCAAGGCTGCAGTTCTCTTTCTTCATCCAGTTCCAGTGAAATGGGAGGGGCTGTGTGCCACCATGCAGAGTGATAAAGATGTACAAAGGACAAAAGGTTGTGGCTGCCCTGTCCTTGCTGGGTTGTGACCAGCTGCTTCAGATGTGTTCAATTTGCCCCCTGAGCCATGTGGATGGACATTGCTCCTTTCAGCCCTGCCAGCACAACAGCACTCTGTCCACAGGCTGGAAATGAAGCTTGGCAGAGGCAGGAGAGCATCCAACACATTCCCAATGCCATGGATCTGTGCTATCTGTGAGGCTCATCCTCTGCCCAGGGCTCTTCCCAACCTGTGCCTAGGGAAGGTGCCAGTTTGTGGTGCTCTCATTAGCCAGTGGGTTAGAGCTGTGCAAACAGGGTCATTGCCAAGGGCTCAGCTGCCAGGTTTACCCTGGATTGATTCCTCCAATGTGCAGCCCAGGAGTTGGTTTGGAGGAAGCATTTGTCAGCCTCTCCCCTGCCTTGTGAGACCTTGTTCTCTGTAGGTCAGTGCTCTGCCTCTGCCTGGCCTCTCTCTGACTCTTGAATCCTCTGGGGCTGGTGGGGAAAGAGCTCAGGGGAGCAGCACAAATGGATTTGATCTCTTTGGCCAGAAACCCAGAGTGCCGTTATCTGGCCAGCGCCTCCAAGGACGGCAGCATCCGCATCTGGGACACATTGATGGGCAGGTGTGACAAAATCCTCACGAGCCACACACAGTCAGTGACCTGTGTGAAGTGGGGGGGCGACGGCTTGCTCTACTCCTCCTCCCAGGACAGGACCATCAAAGTCTGGAGGAGCCAGGATGTAAGTGAGGGGCTGCCCTTGGGCTGCTGGCAAAGGGGGCTGGGCACATTGTGGGGTAGCTTTGTCTGCTCTTCCTGGCACAGCTTGTGCCTGGAAAAACAGACCTGTTGTATCTTCTTGACCTATTGCTTAACACCATTTGCCGGGGGTAGCTGTTGTGTGATGTTTTTATCCTTAAGAGCATCAAATGGGGCTAAAAGCTGGAAACACCCCTGGAGCAACCTGAGCTGATGGGTGTTGTGCAAGGGAAACTGATTTCTGAAGCTTAACAGTGTTGTGTCTTCCCTGTTTAGCCTGTCTGCAGCTGGGGCAGGTGGGTTTGGAAAGTTTGGGGTTGGTCCCTGCAGCCTGGTGGGTGCTGTGCAGCCCGGCTGTGTCCTGCCTGTCCCTGTCTGAGGGTGGCTTTGTCCCCAGGGTGTCCTGTGCCGCACGTTGCAGGGCCACGCTCACTGGGTGAACACCATGGCCCTGAGCACCGACTACGTTCTCCGCACCGGCGCCTTCGAGCCGGCCGAGGCCTCCATCAACCCCCAGGATGTCAGAGGCTCCTGTGAGTGCAGCGCCCGTGCTGGAGGCTGGGGCACTGGTCATGCTGGAAGTCAAGATTTTCCTTGCCTGTGCCAGGGTGGAACAGTCTGGGGGATGGGGAGGCCACTTTGTTTCCAAAGGCTTTTGCTCCCAAATTGCCTTAAGCCAATTGAGCAGTCACAAATGCTCCTGCTTAATTTGCAGAGCCAGGATTGGAATTGGCATGACAAGGTTATAAAGTTTCTTTTCATCTAAGGATTGCCAATCTCTCTTTCACTCTCCTTTTCCTTTTTTCAGTGGCAGAACTGAAAGACAGGGCACTGCAGAGGTACAACCAAGTCCGGGTAAGTCCCTTTTGACCCTGCTGTCACCTCTAACGCTGTCACTGGTGAAAGCAGTGAACACCCCAACTCTGGTGTGCTTCCAAGCTCTCCACACCTGGCTTGTACAAGACTTGGGCTCTTTCATTCTTTTTTCAGGGCCAGGAACCAGAAAGGCTTGTCTCGGGGTCAGATGATTTCACCCTGTTTCTTTGGAGACCAGCAGAAGACAAGAAGCCTCTGGAGAGAATGACAGGCCACCAAGCATTGATTAACCAAGTCCTCTTCTCACCAGACACCCGGATAATAGCTAGTGCTTCCTTTGACAAGTCTATAAAGCTCTGGGATGGTAGGACAGGAAAGTGAGTTGGTTTGTTCTGTTACAGAGGTGGTGCTGCTATGGAGTCTCTGTGGAACACACAGGATGCACAGGGATGGGCCCCAGTGTCACTGCCAGCAGCTCCCTGGTGTGTTCTATAGCTTGAACTCAAAGTCACTCTGCTGCCCCTGCCTTTTTTTGCCCTGGGGAGGTCCCTTGTTTGGCTTTTTTTCTGTCAGGGTGTGTGTGCTTGGCTCAGTGTTTGCAGCCCCACTGTGACTCAGCCACAGCACTGCCTGGCACCTGTGTGCACACCCTGTTGCTGCAGGGTCAGTTCTTCAGGGCAGGCGCAGCTGTGGTGGGATGGGATGTTCCACTCCACTGATCTCCTGAAGATGTGTGTGTTGGGAACTGGAGGCTGACCCAGTTTAAACAGTTCTTGTGCCAGAGAACAGCTTGTTCTGGATGATGCAAATTATTGCAGTTACAAGTGGTGCTGTTGGTATTTGGATACTCCTGTAATCCAGCTTTTGACTTTCACCTGGAGTACTGGTGAGCTCCTGGGGGCAGCAGTCCTCCCTTGCAAGCCAACATTTAATGCTCATGAGCTTGCCTTTCATGTCAGAGATTTTAAAGGTCCTTCTAAATCCAGGCTGCTCAGACAGAGAGGGAAGGACACACCTATGCAGTGAGGCTGAAGCTGGATAAAAGTTTCTTGGTAGAGAGAGTGAGATGAAGAGTCATCCTCTAGAAGGTTCTGAGCCCACTTGGGAAGGTTTTTAGGTGGACTCTGTTTAGCAATTGACTGCCTGGGGTGTGCTGTGCATCCCATGACTGTGCTGGTGAAGAGGAAACACGAAGGCAAGGACAGGTTTGGAGCAAAGCCTGCTGCTCTAACAGCCTGTGCTTGTCCCTAGGTACCTGACGTCGCTCCGGGGCCACGTCTCGGCCGTGTACCAGATCGCCTGGTCAGCCGACAGCCGCTTGCTGGTGAGCGGCAGCAGCGACAGCACCCTCAAGGTCTGGGATGCCAAGACCAAGAAACTGGCCATCGATCTGCCTGGCCATGCTGATGAGGTGAGGGGCCTGCTCATGCTGAGGTGTTTGGGAGGCGGGAGGGACCCCTCCTTCCAGCAGAGGTGACTGTGGTTTCCATCACACCAGGTGTATGCAGCAGACTGGAGCCCGGACGGACAGAGGGTAGCGAGCGGAGGGAAGGACAAGTGTTTGCGGATGTGAGTAACCTGTTAGTCCATGAGGATGTTGCAGCTACTCCACGTGTCCCTCAGAGCCACAGTGCCCTTGCAGAGACCTGCATGGTTAGGGCATGATCTCCTTACTGAGAGTACAGCACTGGGTCAAATTCCAGCTTGCAGACGTGACCTCTCTCAGGGCAGGAGCTGTTGCTGGGAGATATCTAGGAAGCAGAGCCCCTCCAGCTGAGCAGTCAGGGTGAAATTTGACTCAGATATTTTGACTTCTGGAAAGGGAAAGGAACAGTTGCACGAACTGGTCAGGCCTTCCTTTCTGACCTTCTCCCCTCTCCCAGTTATGCAGACAAATTCCCAGGAGCTGGGAAAATTTCCTTAATTTTTAATTTAAGATCAGCATTGATGATGATAGTGGAATATTCCATTTATTTGCTTTAAAATGAATACTATTTACATTATTGTAGCTGTTGGGTTTTTTAAGAAAACCAGTTTGCAGTGAGCATTAAACCCTTTAGTCCATCTTGAACATTTTTGATGCTTTTAATACAAAATGCACAGCTGTATGACAGACACCCCTGCTGTTAGACCTGGCAGTGTTTGCTGTGGTGCCCAAAGCCTTTGTGCAGGGGTGGCCTGGCAGTCTGGGGGCCGTGGCACCCGTGTGAGTGTGGGGTAGGACCTGTGCCCTGCTCGGGGTAGGACCTGTGCCCTGTGCCCTGCTCGGGGTAGGACCTGTGCCCTGCTGTGGCTGGTGACCCCAGGTCCTCGCTGTGCTGCTCTTGTCTGGTGCCTGCTGTGCCCTGTGGCAGGGCTGGTGCCCCACCACAGGGACACAGCAGCTCTTTCCCTTTCCAGATGGCGTCGATAGGAACAGTGACATGTTGCTGCTGGTCCTGCCCTCGGCACAATCCTGGGAGATCTCCAAGGTGATGGATGACAGAGGTTGACTCAAACACGGCTCCATGTTCCCACTGGCAACTCTCCCTCGTGGACACTTTCCTTCTATTAATTCAGGGAAATATTAATTTTAGTTCTTATTAAGAGCTGTGCATTACAGGATGATTTCCTCTGAACATCACAGGAGGGATATCTCATCTGCTTCCATCTCAGCTGGCTTTTTATTGGAATTTCAGCCTCACAGTAGCCACTGTCCTGAAAGGGGCAAGCAAAGGGCAGAAACTGCTCATGCCCGTCTTGCTCTGTGAAGAATCCTGTGGAGAAGAGGGTTTTAGTGGGAACAGAAAGGGTTGTCCTTGTGTGGCCTTCAGAGAGAGAGAAATGGGAAAATTCAGCACATCATTACATTGCAGAATTGTGCCTGGCTGTGTGTCTGGGACAAAGATCTGCTGAGAATGAGGACTTGGGACTTGCCTTTCCACACAGCCCATTTCCCTGTGGGCTGTGCTGAGCATTATCTGCCAGTGATCCTCTTCATCCACAGCAGATAACTCCTTTGCTAATCTCTTCAGGGTGCAACAGGCATGGACTTCAAATGACTGCTGGAGCTGTGCTGTGTTTTCAGCTCTCAACAGCTCTTGGGAATGGGGAAATGAGACTCTTGTGCCTCTGAACAGGGGAGAGAGTGTCCATTTCCCATCCACCACTGGCTCTGGAGGAAGGAAGGAAGGAAGGAAGGAAGGAAGGAAGGAAGGATAGGGTGGGGAAGGGGAAGAATGGAGCAGGAATTGTGTGTGGCACTTGTCCCTTGCCCTGGATACGTGCTGACAGCAGGGCTGGGACTGACACAGAAAATAGCAATACTTCCATTGCACAGAGCTGGCTCCTTCTGGAATTTCTAAAATGCATTTACTTGCCCAGTGGGTGAAAGGGATTCACAGTGTGAATTGGGTATTGGTAAGTTTGCTTATGACGGTCAGTTCAGGCTTCTAGCCATTGTGAGGCAAATAGACCTGGACTAAATGTTTATTTCCAGGATGCTTATGAAACAGAGAAAATCAAGATGTGATTAATAAGGAGCAGAAATTACACTGTCAGATTCAGTTGCAGCAGGTTAGCATGAAGGTCAAACCATTCTCCATAGCCCTCATACTCAGTGATTACTACAACTTAGAATAGGAGTTTGGGTCTCAGATGCTTCTCAGCTGCAGAAGATGCTTTTTAGGGCTTTATGCCTGCTGTCAGGATTGCTTTGGAGAATTAAGATTGTGTAGTAATGGCGTTTTGCTTGTCTGCAAGTGTTCAGATGAGCCAAAGGCTGGAACAAAGGGTTAAATCTTTAATATGACTGAGAAGATAATTTGTGGTTCCTGTTGGTGTTAGTGTCTCTTTCTGCCAGCCAAGTCAGCAGGGATCTATCTCTGTGGCATCTTTTGGAAAGAGCTCAGTATCCCATACCTGCTCTTTGATTAGGATGCTTCCTCCAGCTGGTTCTTGCTGACAGTGAAGGCCACATTGCATCCATCTGCATAAACAAAACCTTTCATAATTCACTGAGGTAAATGTTGTGGGACAGGGTGGTTTAAAACCAGCTGATAATTCTGCCTCCATGGACTGCTGTGCCCTTGGGAAGAAGAGGAACAGGACACTGGTAACAGCTGAGAAGCCTGCCTCGTTTCCAGGTTTTTTGGTGTGCCTGTGCTAAAGGAAATGATCCACCTTTGGGAGTTCAGCTCTCCGTCCCCAAGTGTGACTTGCTGAAAGCAGCAGCTCCTGGTTGCACGTGGCTCTTCCTGAGTGAAGAATCATCATTCTCTGCTTCCTCCTGGAGAGCTGCACAGGGTCACTGTGCCCTGTCAATCCATGGTGTGTTTCGTGTTGGAGGCAGGGATGTAGCAGAGCTCAGGGAAGTGATTCTGCCTGTGGGAACTGGCTTGGCTGTGCATGTGTGTAGGTGTACCTAAAAAATCAGTGCACCTTGTCCACTGATTTCCAAACCAAAGCAATCACTGTGCCCTCTGACCGTGCTCCTGACATCCCTTCAGGCTCTGCTTCTGTTACATAAAGCCTGATTAAAATCCACCTTTCTAATGCTGGAGCAGAAAGGTTTTCCAAAGGGAAGTGAGACCTCTTGAAGGAAGAAAGGGCCTTGCAACTAAGTTTACACCAAAATAAGCTCTCGGCCTTAATCTTCCTTTGATCTGATAGCGGGTAGATTTTTGAACCACGCTCTGTGATGGGTTTGCATGTAAACCAAATTGTATTTTCTTATCTAAGCATCTGCTGCTATTTTTACCATTCATACAGCACCAGCCTCCATGCATACTAAGTGCTGGCCCTGCTCCAGCTGTATTCCTAAGCAATTCCCTGACACTCCTCCTCCCCAGTTTTATTTGAATGCAGCATTTCCCGGGCCTGGCTGCAGTCTCCTGCCTGCTTGGGCACCAGGGAAGGAAGAGCTGCTGCCCTGCCCTCCAGAGCTGGCTCCTGCTTGGCAGGAGCCGCAGCGAGCGCGTGACCTCCCTCACTCTGCTGGGGATGGGAGCTTTAATTAGCTAATTTGGGCAATTGCAGATGCAAATTTGGGTTGATGGCATTATTAATGGGGAAAATTTTGTGTTAAAGGACAAATCTAGAAGGTAGACTGGAGCTTTCTGATTGCTTTTCTTGGGATCAGCAGCACCAACTTTACAGAAAACCTACTGAAATGCCTGAGCTCCAGTGCTGTTTGATGGGAATCTTGGGATCTGCTCCCATGTTTCAGTCCAGTTCCTCCTGAGTTACTCATTAAACATCCCACACAGGTTTTCTTACCACAAAGGCGTTATTTTTCACTGGTAATACAAGAATAATTTTAAGCATAGCCAGAAACTGTCCTGCAGAGCCCTCTGACCCTTTCTCCTTTAAAAGCTCAGCTGATGCCACCATTAATTTTGTTACAAATCCCAATGGGAGGACAGTTGTGATAAGGATTGGGAAGTGTGCCAGTCCTCTGAGGAAGGGTTATGAATTTCTGAGTGTGATGGAGGGAGGGAAGGAAGGATATGATAAGAACACCTGAAGTGAAGTAGATAGTACTGAAATGAGCAGGACGCTGTCAGACTCCTGTCTTTGGGAGTTGATTTAGATAGGGGAGACCTTAAAATCCATGTGAAAATGTTCTTAGGGCTGTGTCCTGCTTATCCATGCAAGTGGAGTGTGTGTTGTGCTCCCTGGGTCCTTGCAGCCACATGTTCCTGTTCTGTTCAACTCGGATGATCTCTTGAATATTTTCCCAGATCTGTAATTTAATTTCCATGTGCAAGTTTATAGCCTGAGGAGAGACAGACAAGAAAAATCTTTCAATGAATAGGAAGAAAATGAACTTCATTCATTGTTCTGCATGAAAAGTAGGAACAGCAGCCTTGTTCTGCTTTTTTTTTTGGGTCAACCCAGGCACTGTTCAGGTGATATTTCTACCTCAGGGCTGCATTTTGGTGGTGTGGTATGGTAGAAATGGGCTTGCTGTGAAGTCCATTAGTGCTTTTGAGGATGAAAGGTGTTAAGAAAACTCAGGGCAGTGATGTCTGTGTTCTATGGAGCTGCTACCAGATGAAAGCACCCTTCTCTGCACTCAGAAAAGCAACCTGGAAGTTGCTAATTCCTTCCTAGATGCATGGCTCTTGTGATCAAAACTCCTGGCTCACAACTGAGGGACTAATTTGTCTGAAGCAAAGCAGTGCAGCTGGGAAGGAGCCCCAGAGCCATCTCCAGTTCTGCTGTTCTGTTTCCTTCACTCTGTGAATGGGTGGTTGCAGAACTGTGGGTTGCTGGTGGTCTCTCTCAGGGGGCTGCAGCTCCTGCAGAACATGATGCTAAAAATGAACCAACTCAGGACACAGTGCTCCGTGTTTTTGAAGGATCCCTGGAGTAGATCAGGCAGTGTAGTGGTGCCCTGGCTGTGCTTTTGGAGCACAGAGTGTTTTAGTGTCCTGCTGCGTGGTTAGAGCAGAGCATCCCCCGGGTGCTGCAGGACACAGGGCTAAATGTCAGATATCTGTGTGTGGGAGCAGCATGAGCCCCTCGGGGTTTTCCTGCATCGCTCCCCAAACATCTCCAGTAACGAGCCTCCCTTTGGGATGGGTGAATTCAGTCTCTTCTGTCTCTGAACTCTTCCAGCAGCAAAAGCAAGCGAAGGTTGTAGGTTCTTTATAGTCAGGATGCTGGAGTTGCTGACACCCAGAAGCTCCCCCGGCCGCCAGTCAAGGACCCAGCTGGAAGGAGTGACCCGCATGCAAATCCCGCAGCCTCCGGCGAGCGCTGTTTGAGCCCTCGGCTCCCGCTCGGCTCCCAGCGCAGGGTGTTTAGTTATTCCGGTCAAACCTCCCTGCCGCTCCTGCCTGTTTGTCCTTGCTGTGCTGAAACAAACCTGCTCCAGGGCTCCAGCCCCATTACGAGGACAAAAGGACATCAGGCAGTGCTGCTGCCGAAAGGGAAGTGTGTCGGGAAATGTCTCTTGGTTTGCAAGTGTGATGCAGAATGGGTGGCTTAGTAATAGCTGTTGTGACTTTCAGCTGCTCAAAAGGCATCTTCTGAATGAATTCCTTTTTTTTTTTTTTTAGCCTCCCTAAAATGCAGCTTGTGACATTGATTTTGGGGTGAGGATACACGCTGATGCTGAGAGGATTAATACTGAAGTGAGAATTGGTGGATGGCAATAAACAACCAGTTCTTAGGGAAATTATGAATCAGAATATTTAACACATGGAAGCTTGTGGGCTTTTTCCTGGTTTAAAGGGGCACTGTGAAACATATCACAAAGTGTCTGTTACTACCAACACTTTAATTTATGGTTAACTCGGAATATTTTTACATCTCATTTATTCTTTCCACAGGGGTGTTCCGAGCTGTTGAAATTATTGGTCAACTCTGCTTTCTCAGCTTTGGTTGTTAGAGTAGAGCCATAAGTGGAGCTCAAAACTTCACCAAATAAAGGGGGGATTCATTTTTCAGGGGTTTTAAAGCCTTTTGGTTCTCTTTGACACAAAACAGATTTCTTAGGATTCCTCTAATAGCTTAAAATATCCTTCATAAAGCTGTCAATCTTTCCCTAAGAATCTTTTGCTGGATTTTTTTTAATTTAAGTGCATTGTGGAGAAGTCTTTAGCTGTGGAGGTTCTGACATACACAGCTCCAGCAGTGCCTGGTTTTGAGTGCTGGAAAGCCAAGAGAGATAAGTGAAGAATGGGGAGAGGCCCAAGTGCAGAACTTTTTGCCCAGTCTCTATTTTGATCTGGTGACACTGAAAGCAGAGCCTGTGTCACGTCAGGGAAGGCTCAGCACAGCTGTGTGGGGTCAGAGCCCTGCCCTGTGTGCCCCCAGTGCACACCCTGCATCCCCTGGGGCCCGTGGGGATATTGGGGAAGCCTGAAAGGGTCTGAAACTGGGATGTGGAGGTGGTGTGATGGAGAACATGGATGGAGAGGGGGTGAAAGAGAGCAGTGAGGAATGGAACACAGAGTAAAGGAGCATAATTATGTAAACCTGGAGGTGAAGGTCAAAGGCTCCATGTGACTGTTGTTCAGTGGCTGGTTGGGTTTTTTTTTAATGTTTGTACGTGCTGTAAAGAGCTTCAGGCTCATCTAAAAGTGCTGGGAGGCAGGGGCTATAAATTACAGGCGTTGTTCTCCTTATAAAGGGAGACAACAACTCCAAGTGTCTTTGGCTCACAGCACTTTGTATGCCCGTTCCTCCATTGCCTCTCCATTCATTGAAATCCCGTGTTTCAGGTGTGAGGGAGTGTCTTGCTCTCTACTGGAGCAGGGACAGGGCTGAGTGTGTGACCCGGAGGTGTTGTGCAAACAGTGCCACTGCCTTGGAACGCTGGGATAATCCAATACCTGCCTTCCCACTCTGGCTGCTGCCTGTCCCAGCTCTTGTCCTGTGCACCTCCGGTCCTTCCTCTTCTCCTGGTGGTCCCTCAGCGTTGTCCTGACTGGTGGGTGGGCCTGAGGCGGCCGAGGAAAGGGCTGAAGTGATGGCCGGGCGTGGCGAGCTGAGTTTGGCCTCTCTCCCCCGGCTCCGGCGTGAGGGCAAGGGTGGGTCCAGAGGTGGGCCCAGAGGCCTGGGTCACCATCCTCCGTGAGGGGGCGACTCGGACGGGCCCCTGGAGCCCTGACGGGACGGGTGCGGGCCGGGGAGGGCTCGGCGGGGCCCCAAGAGGACTCGGCGGGCTCAGGGCAATGGCCCCGCTGGCGGCGGAGGGACCGCCGGGTTACCCGGGGTGAGGCACTCTTTGGCCGCCGGCGGAAGCACCCGAGCGCCCGGGCCTGCGCACTGCGGCCTATAAAAGCCGCGGGGCGGCGCGGAGGGCCGGGCACTCGCAGCCGGGGTTGGCTGAGTGCGGGTTTCTGTGCGAGAGCTGGTCGAGCGGCAGGAGCCCCGGGAGGCGCTGGCGGCCTGAGAGACCCCTCGTCCGTACCCTCACTGCTTCCTCCCCTCCCGCCGGGGCTGCGGCGGCGACAGCGACAGCCACCCCCGGAGCCGTGGGCCGCGCCTCCCCACGCGTCGCTGGATGCTCTGGGGTTCGGTCCCTGAGCGGGGCCGCGGCGCTGGCAGCCCCCGCTGTGGCGGGGCCATGGGGCCGAGCAGCGGCAGGGCACGGAGCTCCCTTCCCCGCTGAGAAGGCCCGTCGTCCCGGCGCCGATGCCGTGCTGTCCGCTCACACCCGGCCCCTGAGATTCCCCTCTTTCCCCTCCCCATGCCCGACGGAGCCCCTCGCTTCGGTGACGCCCTGCAGCAGCCCCGCCGGCCCGGGGGTCTGCGGCGGTATGAGAGGAGCTGCCCCCGCCGCCGGGGGCAGCCAGGACCGGGGCAGGCTCCCACCCCGCCGCCGGCTGCCGTGAGGCGGCTGTAGCTGGAGGAAGAAGCCCCTTTGTTTTCCCTCCGTCCTTCCCGGGGGCTTCATGCCCCGCTGAGGGATGATGGAGGTGGTGGGGGACTTTGAGTACAGCAAGAAGGACCTGATAGGACACGGAGCCTTTGCTGTGGTCTTCAAAGGTCGCCACCGCAAGGTAAACAGCGACGGGCTTCGCCCGCAGCCGGAGCGGGGCTGGTTACACAACCCGGGGCCGACAAAGCCCCTCGGGTGGGTGACAGCTGCGGTGGTGGTGGCGGGGTTTGTGTCCTCTGGGGAGTTTTGACGTGGTTTGGGTGTTCGGGGAGAGAAAGGAGCCGAAGGGAGGTGCGGGCTGGGCTGAGGCCCGGGGCTGCCCCGCGGCCCTGAGCCGGGATCCGGCCCCGGCATCCATAAACCCTTTATTTTTTTCCCTTCCCTCAACCCCACCGGCCTGTCCGCGGTCCCACCGCTCCTCCCCGCTGCTGGCAGCTCCCTGACATCGCGGCCAGGGGAGAGTTGCAGCTGTAGGGGAGGCTGAGCCCTTTGTTTGTCGGGAGGGTCATGTTTATCTCGCTGGATAACGAGGGATCTAATGGAAAATTGTCTCCTTTGGGATTGGCTGAAGATTTCTTAAATTCAGAGGTGTCTGGTTTCCTGCCGTGACTTGCTAATCTCCCCGGATATTCATAGTTACGTTATGGTTTCTTGATGCTGTGAGTTTATTCTGGTGCCTAGAGAGCTTTGCTTTCCAGAAAACAGCCCTTCAGCTTTAATATTTTGGAGGATTAAGGCAGTGCTCACACGTTGGAGAGGCACAGTGCAGTGATTTTGGGGTTAAAAAAAAAAAGGGAGAGAAAGGGAAACGGAAACTTTAAAGGCCGATGGAAGTGCTCCCACCTCACAAATAAATAGTTTATTTTTGGATAATTTATAAATAGATAATATATACGCTTACTTAAAACAGAGGGGGTTTTGTGCAGTTTTCATCTGCAGAGCATAAAAAGGCTGAAAATGAGGAATCCTTTAAGGGCACTAAAAGTAACTTGACTATTGTGAGAAGGTTAAAAAAGCAGATATATAGCACTGCTACCAAAAAAAAAAGGAATATGATTACTTGGTTTTGGTGGGGGTTTTTTTATGCTTTGGAATTCATTAAAATGCTGTGTAGCTGAAGCTGGATTTTAATAATTGTCTAAGGTATTGTGGAATGAAATAGTTCTTGATGGTATCATGTGATGTAGTAATCACTGGTGGCTAGAGGAGAGGTGATCTTGCAACTTTTTCTCAGTGCTTTACTAGATAGTTGTTAAGAGTATAAAGTTAAAAAAAAAAAAAGTAAACTGACAATACTTTTTTTGTTTGCTTCCAGAAAACTGATTGGGAAGTAGCCATAAAGAGTATTAACAAAAAGAATTTGTCGAAGTCACAAATCCTACTGGGAAAAGAAATAAAAATCTTAAAGGTATGTTAATTTGCAGTGATTTTTAAAGCTGCTTTCCTTGAAAAGAGACTTCTGACCTAGTTCATTCCGGGTCATGGGTGGTATCACAATAATTGCTGTTGTGCTGTTTCTTTGTTAGGGATCCAGAAATAAAAATACTAAGAAAAACAGAAAAAAGTACAGCTTTAGTTCTGGCAATGTCTCAGAAGAGATTATGAGCATGCTTTTGTATTTAAAAGTAGAAGTTGTTGTGGAACCAGTCTCTGTGCTTTGCTTATGGCACATGTGGAAGACTTTATCCTTCAGGATGGCCAATGTGGCACCTTTTCCCAGCAGATCATAGCTGAGGGGGAAACCTCAGTCTTTGATCTTTCTGCATCTTTTTTGCTCAAAGCTGCCTTGAAAGCTGAAATCAGTGAGCTGACTTTGATTCCTGAAGCAGCTGCTCACTTCTGACCTGTGATAATTGCCTTAAAATGTGGAGTGTGGCTCTAAGAGAGGAAATGTAACAGAGCATCCTTCAGTTTTCCAGTGTTATTTTATGGAAACATCTCCTTGGGTGGTCATTTAGCATTCCTTGCTCTCTGAATTTCACATCTCATTTCACACAGCTTTGCAGTAATAATGAGTGCTGCTTTCTTCCCATGTTTCTGAGCTTTTTGGGATACATCACTGCTTTATATACTATTGTATACATGTTATATTCTCATTTACTTAATATACACCAGAAGTTGTGGTGTTGGGTGTATGAGTGTGCTGCAAGTACTTAACAAACAAAAGTTCAAAATAAAGCATGAGTTGTCCCATGAGTTTCATTTGTTGTTATTTGGTTTAATTTTCTTTATACTATAAAAAGAAGGTTGATTTGAACATGGTCTAGTTGGCTACTTCACTAAGCAAGAAATTGTGTAAGAGTAGAAAATGAAATCTAGTCACTTTTCAGAGCTCATTAGAGGATCTTGTGCTCTGGTACTTTCTGTAACAAGTCACAGATATTGAGTTCTGGAACCCAATGTTTTTATGACCTCTGAAGATATTGCCTAACTTCCTTATCCTATAAATATTGTCAAAATAGCTGGGATTTCCTCCAAATCCCATCAGATGGGTAAAAAAAAAATCTCTTTGATTATCACCAAATCAGCATTATCAGCATATTAAATTAATAATAATAGTAGTATTAATAATAGCAATAATACGAACCTATTTCCATAATACAAATATTTTGTTTTACAGGAACTTCAGCATGAGAACATTGTAGCTCTTTATGATGTCCAGGTAAAATAATTTTTGATGCCTTTTTTTTTCATTAAAATTAATTTATGAAAATATAATGAAAAAATATATATATATGTATATACTAAGTGGAAAATTTTGAATGGCCATTTATTTTGTTACTGTCATCAGTTTGGTATTTAGCAAAAACAAGTGGCAGCAAGAGCAGCATCTTGGAGATCTCTGTGACAAAGAAATGTGATGTTCAGCCCTGTGTCACAGTGAGGAGGAACTGGAGGAAGTAGAAAACCACAATCACATGTATCTATTGCTGCTGCCTGTGTGTTCAGAAGGACACAGGGTACAGTGAAAAAGCCAAGCAAACATTTGGAACTTTTCAATTAAATTGCTTCTCCTCTCTTTATTCCCAGAGTCCTGCCTGCTAAAGTGGAGGAGTTACTCTGCAGCCTATCTAGGGTAGTGAATTCTGCTTTGTAGGAAGGACATTTTTGTATCCTAAGGCCTGCTAGTGTTGAGCAAAGCTAAATAAGACATGAGGTAGCTCATACAGCCATTTGTTCTGCTTGAATAAGAACTATACATTTATCTCCTGGGCTCAGTTCTAATTTTAAATACAGAGTTACACTGATGGAAAAAAATTACTGAGAAGCACCTTTGGGGCATTGCATAGTTAAAGCAACACAAAATAAAGATTGTGGCATTCAGTGTTTCCTGTCTTTGCACACTCACATGCTAAAAGCTTTTAGTTTGTGTAGATGTGTATCTTTTGCTATAGAAAGCTGTGTTTGTGGGACATAAATTAGGTGGGCTCAGGTTTTCTAGGGCTGTAGGACACGAGTGAGTTTTGATACAAAGCAGTGATGTTCATGTAGCAACTGACTGTGCATCAAACCTTGTAGTTTCAGTCCACAGACTCTGTTTTTCCTGGATCTTGACTTCAAAATTCTTCATTTTGAAGGTTATTATCTGCTCTGAGAGGGAAAGTATTGTCTGTTACCCTTCTTGAGGAACCAGGTTTTCCTGAGCATTGCTAAGTGGAAATAATCTGTCAGCACCCTAAATTTAGTACATCCAGACATCTCAAAAGCAACTGGAATTGTTGACTGAGGGTGTTGGGGTGTGAGTAAGCAGCTGAATTTCAGATTTACCATTTACAGTTGTTTATATGTGAAGGCTCCTTACTCAGCTCTGCAGCTCAACCTGGGGGGAGTGGACTGGTTAAGGATCTTGATGATTTAACATGTGAGCTTTGGAGACACTCTTGTTCTTTTGATTTATGCACAAGGGAGGAGAGGACAGAGCCCTCTACTTGCCTATGGTTTCTTTGCATAAAGGTTTTTTATAAACATAACTTTTAGGATATTGACACTTCCCAAATGCATTCATAACAAACACAAAGCTTGGCAGCAGGATGCTGCTGTTACAGAAGGAATTGCTTTGCAGAACAGGGGATAAAGAGTGTGCCACTTGCACCAATAAGCTTTTCCCTTTCTGCTGTGTTTATGAAGTGGCAGACATCATTAACTTCTGTGATTACATTAATTTATAACCCAACAAGAATGAACACTATGCAAGGCATTCACATGTCTAGTAGGCTGTTACACCTACTAATTTTCTTTAACATTTCATGTTCTAGCATGTGCTGCCCTTTTTGTTTGCCCGGGTATTGTGAACACAGTGATACAGTCCAGCAGATAAGACTTTAGGATTTCAAGCTATTTCTAAGTTTACAGAAGCTATTTTTTTTTCCTCAGTGCTGGAGCCAGTGAAGTCTGTGTCACAGTAGGAAGTTCTCAGTGTGAATGGGAGTCTGTTTTATTTTTGTAGTTCTGTTGGGCTGAAGCTTTTCTTAACCTTAGACAGTTTGAAATAAGAAAATGTTCCTGTTCCAGATGCAGTTTGACAGATTATTTAGCTGAATAAGCCAAGAGCTAATTAATTCTCTGAGTTTCCAGATAGAAAAAATGCTGTGCAATTAAAGTGGAAAAACTAAGTGAAAGGAGTGTAAATTGATAGTGATCAAGAATAAATATTTTCGCATTTCATAATATTAAATTAAATTATAGTTTGAGATTAAGGCTGTATCCCTGCATTGCAATTTGGAATGTATCTTTTGAGAATGAAAGTACAGTTATTATTTTATATATTGCAAAAAGCTTCATTTGAATTGATTTTCAGGAGATAGTTAGGTTCTTTCTCCTTCATGTCTCTTCATTTATGGTTGTGTTCTGTTGCATGATCAGTGACCAGTCACACAAATCAGCATAATAAAGACAGATACACCATGAAGGTTTTAATTAAATCCAAGAAGAACTTGTGGGCCATTCTGCTGCTTGTGCCTGAACATTTTAAAACCTTCTCCACTGCTGATCCTTCATCTCCTATGAATAGCATTTTGATATTAGTTATTAGCGTGTCTGGACTTAAATTACTAGAAGTGCCCATTCATCTGGAGCCACACCCTGGTGAACTGGTGTGTGTTAATGGTGGCATAAAAATGTTTTGTTCTGCAGCCAGCAGGATAATTGCCCTTGATTTCTGTGAGGTGGATGTGCAGCTCTGGCAGGTTTGAGCTGCAGATAAGCATTTTATGTAAGCAGAGCACACCACTGCTGGTGGTGCCATCTCCCAGGGCTGGGGAGCTGCACACACCAGGGTGTGGAGGCCACTGAGGGAACTTGTGGAGATGTTTAAATAAAACCCCTCCATCTGTGAGAGGCAAATGTTTTTCAGCAGTAAAATAGCTCACCTTTAAATGTGAAATTAATTTTTTGTGAAGTGCTTAAAGAAACTCAGATAAAATAGATGGATAGCAAGAGAGATGTTTTTCACTTATCTTCTTGGGCAACTGTTTGCTTGTCTGTCATTTGAGAATAAAACAACCTCCCAAATCTCTGAAATGGTTTGAGGATGTAACTCTTTTCCCATGGTGGTGCTGTGGGGTGTCATTCATCCTGCAAAAGAAAATCAACTTGGATCCTGTTAATTGGGGAAGTGGCACCCAGTGTTTCTTAAAAGCAAAGGGAGTCTAAAATAACCTCTAACTCGCCAGCATAAAATACACTGAGATCCTTGGATAAAGTATTCCACTGAAGTATGAAGGTATCAGTAAGTTATTTGGAATGTTCTATATTTAGGGCATGAATTTACAGTTTTGTGCAGTTCATGATCCCAAGTGAGTGCTGAGTCGAGCTAATCTCTTACACAGTGCCAGACAGTGCCTGTTTTAGCAAATAATTTAATTTGAGACCTCTCTAGAATGTCAGCCCTCAGAATGAAAGCCTGTAATGTATCTTGGAGATAGCATTTTAGGAGAGTGAATTAATGTCCTCACTGTATGCAGTCTGAAGTTTGCTGTTAGAACAGTAGTTTAGGGAGAACTAATTTCTAGAGTGTTATTGGAGAAACAGTATCTGGATAAAAAATGTTTCCTGTCTTAGCTTGTTGGTACAGAGCAGACAAAAATCCTGCAGCTGCTTCTGCTGTGCTTGGAAGCAGAGAAAGCCAGTGGGAATGGAGCCAGAGATCCTTGTGGGACCTACAGCTCAGCCTTTGCTTGTATGCAGAGCCCAGGAGTTCTTAGTAGGGATGGAGGGGAGGAACTGTTGTTTTAGCAGCCATAATTAAATGCCTCTGCTTTACCCAAGGACTCCAGTTGGTCTGGTACTATTGCATGTGTTTCTTGAGATACTCGCTCCAGGCATCCTGTGTGTGCTCCTGATCTTGGTGTCTCACAGCTTTTATTGCCTCCATACTCCCATCATAGAGCTTTCAGAACAGGAATGTCTCAATATCTTTATTTGTGTCCCCTAAGCTCCTTGCTTAAGGCCTTTGTGTTTGTCAGTATCCATCCTCTGTGTCTGTGTGGATATAATCATATGAGAACATGCTGTTCAGATAAAAAAGAAAAATCTTGCCCTGTAGCAACTGTAAAGGTTTTGAAACACTACCTGGCAGCTGATGCCAGCTGAAAGGTTGGTTATGACAGTGCAGCAATGGTGCCAGTGTAGATGTTGGAGGCTGGGGACAACCAGAATTAGACTTTGTTCTGGCCCCCAGAACCAGAGTTGGAGTTACTTCACAGGCCTTATCTTACCTGCTGTGCCTAGATGCTGTAATTTGAATTTCAGAACTGTTTCACAAGATTTTCTGGCACATGAGTGTGCTGCACCTGTGTGCTGAGAGCTCTGCTTTTCCTTGGTGCTGGGCAGCAGAGCAGCCCCTTTCCCCTCTTCCCATATATTGGTTAAATACAGCATTGCACATAGCAGCAAATGAATGATTTCTCCATGGCTGATTGCTCTTTTATATGAATAATTGGCAGCATGCATCCTGTTTGAATCCTACAGCCACATGTCAAGTGACATTTAGTCTGAGATTTAACATTTAGTCAGAATTAACAAAATGTTCAGTCCTTTAGGTGATAGGAGCCAAACACAGAAGTTGCTGCTGTGTTACACTCACAAAGTAAACCAAAAATGTCTGTAATACAGAGAGAAACAGCCTTTAAAAGATCTAGACCTGTCCTTTTTCACTAAATCATTAGAATTTTTGCCAAATGTATTTAAAGCTTAAAAAGAAAGATGTTCCTGGCCAAAAAATTATATCCAATATAGCACAAATGAACATAGCTGAAAATTAATCAGATAATAGCAGTGCACAGCTGTCAGATTAACTCTCATGCTTTTGGAATTCTCATTGTAAACTGCAATGAAATAAAACCTACAGACTTGAAGCAAAAAGAAAGATACTGCTTGCCACAGTGTCTGCTCTGGGAGCTCCCTAAGCTCCTTGCAGACCTTCAGCTTGTTCTAAAGGAACCAAAATGAAATCTAGGGAGTGTTTCTGCCAGTACTCCAGAGATCCAGCAACAGCTCTTGCAAGTAACCATGGATGTTTTGACTTCTTTTTCAATTAATGTTTTTTTAAATGGAACTTCTGGGCTGAGACTGTGATTCAGGTTGGAACTTCACATCCCTTAAGACAACTGGTGGAAGCCTTGGATTAAAACATAGCAAGTTTTGGCAAATATGTTGCCTCTTAACCTCTTTCTCTTAGCTTTATCTGTTTACCTTTAGATTCAGAATAAAAAGGAGCAAAAGTAGGTTTTTGTCAAGAAAACTTTAAGCAGCAAAACAAGGGTCGCTGGGCAAAACTGATAATTGTTGCAACACAGCAGATATTTGTTTTGCTTGATGATTTATCTAGGTAGAAGTATAGGTCAGAACAACTCCAGCTGCACTAATTTTGTGATCTGTACATCAATGCAAATTGTTGAAAGCTTTGTTATCTGTTTCAAGAGGCAGTTTAAAATAACTTGCTAGATCAGCTTTATTCCTGAATGTTAGATCTGAAACGTGCTGGTTTTCTAATCTTTCCATTTTGAGCACTTTGCTCTGCTTAGCAAGTCAACAGAAAGCAGAGGTCTGGGGAATGTTGATAGGGAGAGCTTTATTGTTCAGCAAAATAATTTAGAAGGGAAAACTGATGTGTCTTTTCTGAAGGTAATTCCACCATGGAGAGCACATTCCCAGTCAGGCTGGCCAAGAACTGTAGGGTAAAATTTGAGCAACTCTGAAGGGCTGAACAAGTTCAGCTGTTTTGAGCTAAAGCTTGTGTTGATGGGGGACTGAAAAGTGGTTGTGAGTTCAAGCTGGGACAAGCTGTGGCTGGGGAGGTTGGTATCAGTTCTGTGCAAACTATCACTTCCTCACTATGAATTGGAGAGGACCTCTGAGCCTGGGAAAATGTCTTTGTGGAAGCTCTAATCTGCTCTGCTGGCTTATTAAAAAAGGATTATCTAAAATACATTAAGGAAACACACTCCACTTCTTGCTACGACTTGACTTGATTTGTTATTTTTCATCAAGACTATTGGTCAAAAAAAAGATGAGTAATGCTATTTAAAGGCAGTCCAGTGTGATTGGTAGAAGTGACTTTCTAAACAGGTGAGGGCTGGTACAGCAGAGCAAATAATCAGCTCTGTGTTTCTGAAGAGAGCAGTTCATTTGAGAGGACTTTGTTTCCAAGGGAATCCAGCAAACACATCATCTGAGTTCTGTGATGAATAAATGTCTGTCATGAGCTGAGCATTACATGCTGCCATAAGCTGCTGGTTTGTACAGTGGAGGCTCTGACATTGTGGAACAGCTTTCTGATTCATGGGACTGCAATGCTAGGGTGGAAATCCAGGAGCTGAGTTGCTTTCTTGTCACTGCAGAATGGATTTTCTGTCCTTCTTAGCTGGGTTGTTCTTTTCCACGTCACAGTTGTCCTTTAAGTGAAGTGATTCTCAGTTGGCAGAATTTTTTATTTAATAAATTGGGGTCTCAGTTGATGTTTGGCAGCTTTGGTGTTTGTGAAAGAGTTTTTGTCTTGGAAGGTGTTGTTGCAGAGGAACACTGCAGAAAGGAACAATTATCATTCTATATTTTCAGTAATTTACAAAGCAAGTAATTACTAATGTTTTTTTGTTTTTGTTTTTCTTTGCTGTATGCACTGAGGTTTTGAGGTGTTTATAGGAATGTAAATTGTGGTTCATGTTGGCCACAGCTGTTGCAGAAACATTGAACAATTGGGACTTCTTGAAATGTAATCTTCTGGTGTTTTATTATTCTATATTGGTTGGAGTTTGCCTTTCATTCCCAACAGATTTGACTCATATTCCTAGAAACTTGCTTTCTTTGAAACTAATTTCCAAATGTAAACAAATCTGCAAAATGTGCTTGATGTTCTGGGCTGGAAAGAATCTCAAATGCATTTCTGTAACAGAGACGAGTGCCTAAATGCTTCCCAAAATTGAAGCAGACTAATTCAGTCTTGAATTAACCTCAAACCAGCCTGTTCATCTTGCACTGTAATTATTAGCATTATCTGTAGTTGTCTGCATATCAGTGTCTGTGGTGGATTGGCTTTGATGGGTTGTGCCATTCCTGAGCTCTGTGCTGTGTGTGGTGTTTGGGGTTGTTGGTTTCTTCAGCCTGGGCTCAAGGGCCCATTTTTGCTTTTATTTCTCTTTTTCAAGCTTTCTAACATGAGCTGTTAGTGAGCCCTTGCCAATGGCACCCTGGGGGTAATTCTTGCCAGAGTGGTCAAATTGAACATCTGCTGAAGTTCCAGTGCAAGCACTGAGAAAGGTGGCCGAGTTCACAGCATTTATTTGGCTGTGCAATGTCCCTTTTGACTTGTGACACTCTTTAGCAGGATTAAGTCAGACTGTCTGCAGTCCCACTTCCCACTGGGGCAGGTGCCTGGCCTTGTCTGGTGCCATCTCACTCTTTTCCCTCAACTGTCTTAAAAAACATATTTTCCCTCAATCTGTCACCTCTTGTTTAAGTTTATTTTTAAAGGGAAAGGGAGGTAACATACTGTGTAACTAAAAGCATCATCCTGTTTACTGTACACTTCCCTTATGTTTCCTTCCAGTTCTCTTTGTGTTCTTTCCTTCCAATCTTAATCAGTTTAGAGGGAAAAAAAAAAGTACTTTTACTTTATAAAAACTCTCAGAATCTTCAACTTTGTAGGCCCAGCAGAACTATTTTTTGCAGGAGACTGTGGAAAACAATGTTGATTATTAGCAGAGACAGGTCAGGCCTTTCTTCCCTCACACAAAATAAATATTTGGAAAAAGGATGAGTGTTTTTGTTGCAGTCAGGTTTAAGCACAGATTTTATTTTTTTTTTTTTTAACTGGATTTTGTGGAATGTGTAGATAATTTACAGTAGAAGTTAGGCAATCTGTCTTTCAGGAACTTTTCCACAATTACAAGAGAGGGAATTCAGGTTGCAAACAGGTCATGGGAGGTCAGTGCTTTGGAAAATCTGAGGAGGAAGGCAGGGCTGTTCTTCTGCCAAGGGCTTGCTCAGGGAGACACTTCATGGAAGTATTGCCTGGTGATTTTATTCTTTTACATATGAAAATGGTTTTGGAAATGTAAAATATTTCATGGTGAAGAATCTACACTTCTGCTGTTCTCTGAAATTGTAACTTTAAATTAAGGTGTCTCAGTGATTGAAAAATCCCATGTTACACTTGGTTAATGCAGGTACAGACTTTGTCTTCTGGCATTCTTAAATCTGTTTTCTTCTCCTTGTTTAGGAAATGCCCAATTCTGTCTTTTTGGTCATGGAGGTATGTGTTAACATGTATGTTTCTGGTTGATTTTAAAGACTTTTAGACAAAACTACTCCTTTGCACAGCTGCAACCTAACCATGGCTTGCTAAAACAATGAATTTTGAAGAGTAAATTATGAATTTCCTATGCCTCACTAAATTTATCAGCACTGTTTGTTTCATAAATTATTCCATTTCATGTTATGATACTGTAAGTATTGATGAAGTGTGACACCTCAAATGATTAGTTACAAATAATTAACAAAGCAATTTTAAGGCAAACAGCTAGAAGGGATCTAATTTTCATTAAAAGATTACAAAGTAGAAATGATGCAGCAGGTGTTTGTATTTTGTGGTTGTATTTTGAATAAAACCCTTTGTTTTTAACAGTACTGCAATGGTGGGGACTTGGCAGATTACTTACAAGGTAATTGATTACTGCATTTCCTTATTATTTTGCTTTACATGTTTATATTCTGTGTTCCTGACATCCATTGGTGTTTCTGTGAGACTTCTGCCTGTACTTTAAATGTGAGTGAATGAGNCAATATTGATATTTATTCTGCCCCCTGCTCCTGTGTGTGTTGTTCCCAGCTAAGGGCACTCTCAGTGAGGACACCATCCGAGTGTTCCTGCAGCAGATTGCAGCTGCCATGCGCATCCTGCACAGCAAAGGCATCATCCACAGGGACCTCAAACCCCAGAACATTCTGCTGTCCTATGCCAGCCGTAGGAAATCCAGTGTCAGTGGCATACGCATCAAAATAGGTAAGTTCTCTCTGATTGGAAAGGTAAAGCAGCACTGTGGGATTGTTGCCCTCCTCAGAAATGTGTCTTTAGTTCAAGTGCTGGATATGGAGTGTGTTCAATTGGTGCAAATCAGGCAGCAAGTCAAGAATGATGAGCTTCATGCTGTGATGCATTCTCAGGATAAAAAAAAGATTGAATCATAAAGACCTTTTTGATTAAATCTGCAGGACAAATCTATTTAGTTGATGTTTCTAGTGCTAAACTATTTTAATTAGGCATAGATCTAACTTTTGAAACTTGGAGTAGCCTTTAACCCATTTCAAAACTGTGTGTCTGCAAGACTCCAGTTGCAGTTCCAGCTGTTTGCTTTTTTAGTGGTAGACCCTTCTAAGGGTTTTTTAAGAAGTGTAGAAATGAAGGTTATGACCTATATTTGGCATGGCAGAAGGGAGATTTGGCCTTGTAACAGGGAAGAGATGTCAAATATTCAAGATACTACCAAACTCCTCTGCTGAGGCCACTTCAGGAGTTTTAGTCACTCCTTGTTGTCTGTTGTGTCTATTTAAAAATACCTTGCTTTTAGCAAGTTCTTTCCTATGCTTTTGCTCAAAAATTGCACAGGGGAGACAAAACTTCTTCCCTTGCTGTCCTTACTGGATAGCTTCTGATGCTTTTGCCTACATGGAAAATTCAGGCACCTGAAAATTGACTTCTTAAACTTGTACCTGATGTGATTGCACTGCAGGCAGATTGTATATTCATCACTCTTAATGAGCCATTTATATTTAGCCAGTGACTTTAATCCTTTGCTGCTGACGCCAGACAGGCTGTTCTGCAGCTGGGGAGGTGCCTGAGCAGCAGTTTGTGCAAATGATGTCACTGCTGCTTCTTGGCTTGCTCATTTAAAAGATAATACATTATTCTTTCAGCATGACAAAGATTCTTCTATTCCATGTAGCTGGCTAGATATTAAACCTGTCTTTTTTCAATCCCACTGTTAATTGTAGTAGATTTCAGTCAGAGACAGGTGATTTCTAGGTTGTAAAAATTTGAAAATGATCTTTCTTTTCATTGACCAAGGTTGTTCTTTACACAGCTGACTTTGGGTTTGCTCGTTATCTGCACAGCAACATGATGGCTGCAACTCTGTGTGGCTCCCCTATGTACATGGTAAGGGACATTTCACATTATCTTGCTTATCTCAAACATTCTCCTGCCAGAACAAAATAATTGACTGCTTTCAGATTGGCAAATGCCTCGTGTTGCTTTACAAGGATCAGGGACAGAGTGCAGTTCCCCTTTCCATAGTTTTACTACCTTTTTTTCCCTTGAGATTTGGAGATCGTGATTGTTAAAATCAGAGAGACATTGAACATTTCTTAGTGCTTCTTTGTCCAAAAGGAGAACTGCAGAAGCCAAGTAAATTAAACTTCCCTCTTCTTGCCAAACATGCCACATTCTGGATTCTTTCTTCAGAACATCAGCATTTCTAGTTTTTTTCTGATTTTGAAACACAGCTTTCATTTTAGATGGAGCTGTTACCTCTCAAGCCATGTGATGCACATGAAAGTGTTAATTTTCCCTTGCAATAAAGTGGTCTCTGTTAATATTGCTCTGACAAGAGATTGATGTTGCTGTGGCTTTTCCTTTTTAGTTTTCCCTTCTGAGACTTTGCTGTTCTTTCCAGGCCCCTGAAGTGATTATGTCTCAACACTACGATGCTAAAGCAGACCTGTGGAGCATAGGAACTGTGATTTATCAGTGTCTTGTTGGAAAACCACCTTTTCAGGTAACACTTTCTTTCCTTTTCCCTCTTCTCAGTCTGAAGGACATTCCTAGGGCTCTTGCTTCTAGTCAGGAAAGCAGAAGCAAGTAATGTCTGAGTGTAGTGTTGGTGCTGCAAACACTTCAGAGTACCAAGGGAGAAGTTGTTTATGCTTAGTCTGTGTGATGAGTGTGTTCAATCCAGAGGAAATACATAAATAAGGCTCCTCAGTGCTGAAGTCACTGCTCTCCTTGGTGTTTTTCCTCCTCAATGCCCATATGCAAAAGCCTCCTTTATGTGTATGTGTGCTGAGGTACAAAAGTTATTTCCTCCATGAAACTGAGCTTTAATTAATGTACATTTTTATTTGACAGGCCAATAGTCCTCAAGATTTGAGAATGTTTTATGAAAAGAACAGGAATTTGATTCCTAGGTATGTCACCATGGCCTTTCCTGTCACACTTGTTGATTGAACACTTTTTCATCTTGGGGAATGCCTGGGGTCCATAAAAATATTTGCTGTTGCTATCTTGACCAGTATGTAGTTTGATACCAGTGAGTCATGTTGCATCTTGCCTTCATTGTACCTGAAACTAAGTGTACCAAGGCTATAAAGCACAGATAGTGATGACTTAGGGTCATGGCAGAATGCTGATTTCCTGAAATTCAATGTGCTATGCATTATTCAATGTGTGCATTAAATTTAATGCATGTTTTGCTTCCGCTTGTGTGCAGCATTCCTAGGGAAACATCAGCTTATCTGGCTGACCTGCTGTTGGGTTTGCTTCAGAGAAACCAAAAAGATAGAATGGACTTTGGTATGTATTTCTTTTTTCCTCTTGCTCTTTTGACTTTCCTTGTTAGTTGTGTTCATGTGATCAGAATAATTATCTTGACCTTTTGTCTACAGCTAATTACGTGAGAAGAAGTTTTCTTCTCTGTTTTCATAAAGCAGGCAGAGTAGCTAAAATAAATCACTGTCAGTATTAAGTGATGCACATAAATCATGACTCTGTTGAGTAGTGAGATATAGATCAGTTTAATTCTTCCAGTTGTTTCCTTTCCTTTGAGGGTTTACTGCTATACCTTAAATTTCATGTTGAAGTCTTATTTCTGTTACTTTAACTGGTGTTTTGGCATTGTACTGGGAGCAAACATTTCTGATCCCCGTGTGGTTGCAGAAATGTAACCAAGTTCTGGAAGAACCTACTTTGGAAATGCTATTGAAAAGTTAAATCTTCATTAATTCTTCTTAGCTGCATCTTGTATGTCATGATATTCATGCTGGTTATTTAAATTTTATAGCACTTCTTGTTAATGCAGTTTTATCAGAGCTGCCAGGAAATGTTAATCTTAAAATTTTAGTTCAGATCCAGAAAAAGCTCCCGATAATTGGGTAAAATGTCACAAATTCTCTTGACTGTATCCAGAGGTCAATATATAAATCTCTATGTGTAGGAGAAATAATACATCACAAACATGGACTGTGAGTAATTGATTCCACTCTGCACTCTGGGTGTGCTGATCCCTACAGTTTCTTCAGGCATGGGGAATTCACTGTCTCACTTGTGGTGGTGGGAGAAAGCATTTGTACTTCGAAAGAAAAATAGAAAGCAGAATGGCAGTGATGAAAGTCCTGTTTTCCTTGGCTGAGCCACTTAAAGGGCCTCAAAGGGGCTGTTCTGGAATGTGCTTAGCAAAGGGAGTGAAAGGGAGAGTTTATAACAGAGCCCAGTCGCCTGTTGTTAAAGTAAAAATAGCCCTGGAAATCTTGTTGATCTTCCAGCAATATAAAGTAGAACAGCAGGTGTTGTACCAAAGCTGGAGAGCACCTGATCCTTGTGTTAAAGTTAATAATTACATTGTTCAGGCATTACAGCTTGATTCCTTGCCTTATTGGGTCAGGGAGAAAAGCATTGCTGAAGGAAGGGAGATACTGCAGGCCTCAGATTCTTTCTCTTTTTTTTCCTCCTTGTTATTTGCTTATGTCTGAGGCACAGCATTGTTTTGCCTCATGTGTTAGGACATTAAAGTTCACCCAGCTCAGCAGCTGGCTCCCACCAACCCTCAAATTCCCTGAACCAGCTGAACACTGCTCCTTGCAGAACAAAACTTTCCATGTAACCTTGTGGCCAATTGGTTATGCTCAGTTAAAAGTGCCTCAGCATATCCATTTACAACAAAAGTAAAGTATTTCTAATGTAATAACAGCGAGTTCACTGAGGAATTGTTAAAGAAATGATGTCTAATTTTGCTTTATGGCATGAGCTGGCTGCACAGGTTGTGTTCTGCTGTTGGGAAGTGGAAATGAGAATGGCTCTGCTGTGATTTTTTTTTTTTTTTGCCACCTAAGGTGCAGCATTAATGGGTTTGAAAATAAATGTCAATCCTTGGGAAGGGCAGAGCTGAAAATACTTCCAGTGTCTGATGTGAAAAATGCTCCCTGTTTTGAAGAGCAGACTAAAACTGAATTACTACCACAGAGAACATAATTTCCTCAGCAGTATAGGAAGGTTTCTTGTCTTCATGGCTTTAAGTGCAATCATAAGATGTCCTCCAGTGATTCAGTCTGATTTGCCTTGCTGACTGATGTTTGAAGTTATTCAATTGATTCTTGTTTCCTTTCCAAACTCTTCAGCAGCACATACCATAGAAAGCTTTAATCTTTTATAAGCTCTTCACCCTCTGGCTCTGCAATGTTCATTCTGGGAAGGCAACCATTTATCACCATCTGCAATATAGTCTGTAAATTCTGTCATTTGTACATCTACTCACAGTGGTGGTTGTGTCTTGTTCTACAGAAGCATTTTTCAACCACCCTTTCCTGGATCACGTTTCAACAGTGAAAAAATGTAAGTAGGTTTTGGTTTTTTTGTCACTTACTTGTGTAAATGACGAGTGTTACAGGCTGGGAGGGAGAAGGATCTGCCAAATATCACACTAAGTGTTTATGAGACATTTTCCTCAGCCTGCCTGTTGTTGTACTCTATTATGAGGCTGAGTGTTGAATCCTTTTTTGTGTTATGCCAGACTGAAATGTGATACTTATTTACTTGTTCTTTTGACGTTTCCACTGAACTTAAATACCCTCATGTGATTGAGGATGTGCTGTTCTTATAAGCTGTGTAAGGGCTTATGAATGAGAAGCAGTGAGGAAATTTGTTTGAAATTCAACCTTTTGAAGTCTTAGTCCCATTTTTTCTTCCCCCTCTGGGTTTTTCTCTTCTAGCTTGTCCTGTACCAGTGCCCACGTACCCAGGCTCAGTCTCTGGCAGTTCCTGTGGTAGCTCTCCTTGTCGCTTTGCTTCTCCCCCAGTAAGTTCTGTGTTACACAACAAGCTCCAGAAAATGCTTTCTGTAATGTTTAGCCAAGAGTTCATGAATTTTTTAGATCTTTTAATTCTGACAGTGTAAACTGTCATGTTCAAGAGCAAAGAGCAAGGAACACCTCTGTCTTTTCCTTAAATACCATTAACATTTTGGTGCCCTCCTGCTCCTTGAGTTGTATCTTGTGGGGGTTTTGTTGTTCTTTTTGGTTAAGGTAAAAAATACATATAAGTATCAAATGCTAGAGCAGCAAATCTTTAGATGTTCTAAAATAATTTGCAATGTAATGGCTGTTAATGATAAATTTTGAATTGGCCCTTCTGGCTAAGGCCCCTTATTACAAACCAGTGGCTTCAATTTGATGTGACATTTGGAAGAGGTACATCTGTATCACCAGGAATGATTGAATAAATCACAATTGTTTGAAATCACAGCCTAATCATTTTTCTAAAGTGACATTATAGGGTTAGCCAATATTTGAAATTTCATAGTTCAAAAGCATTTCTACTTTCTAAATAATTGGATTTACTATGGGTTTTTTTCTCTTTCTTTTTCCCACCACCCCCCTCCAGTCTCTGCCAGACATGCAGCACATTCAAGAAGAAAATTTGTCTTCCCCTCCACTGGGTCCTCCTAACTATCTTCAAGTCTCTAAAGACTCTGCCAGTACCAGTAGCAAGAACTCCTCTTGTGACACAGATGACTTTGTTCTTGTCCCACACAATATCTCTTCAGACCACTCATGTAAGAACCTTTCTTATTTTTACATCTCAAACCAACTTCCCTTCATAACACACTTCTACCTCCCATTGTTCTCTGGCTCTCTTTGCTCTAAATGTGTCTGAATTCACATTGAAATTTATTTCTGTAGTTTGATTTCTCTTTGGAGGAAAACTCTTTGGTACTGTACATCCATCAGGGACATTTTCATCTTCAGTTGAGCAGCCAAATATGTAAGAGGGGTGGTTTAAAGTAATGGAAAATAGTGGGGCTTGGCAGTAGAAGAAGAGATTCAGTTGTAAACAACTGCTGATGAAAGACACAAGGATTCTCTTGGAATTCTTTGTGGCAGCAGACACTTTGTTTCCTCCAGACTCCCTGAACATTTACAGCTCATGCTCTAGAGCTTTAAATAACAAGTGTAGCTAAAAACATAAAACACTTCTAACATGAAAAGTAAAACATCAGCCTGGACTTACACAAAGGAAAGACTTGGATGTAGCACATTTATGACATGGGCCCCAACCTGAATTGCACAAAATCAGCTGATTTCTGGACAATGCCACCAATTTGTGGTAAATATTTGACTAAATGACTGCCTGGAGGGTTTCTGTCATCCATTGTTGTAAACATCCCAGTGCTGATACCTTGTACCCCTTAACAGTGGGGTTTATTTCAAAATTGTTGTTAATATGAAAAAAACCCACAAACAAACAACAAAATAACTTGTTAAAGAAGTCCCTTCCCCAGTTCCATTTTTGTTGGGGGTCACATTTGAGGTATTTTCCTGCACAAAACAGTTTGTGGAAAACTTTCATATGTTCACAGAAGTGTGGGGTTTTTTTCTGCAACAGCAATATTGGAAATGTAATTTTTTTTCTGATTCTGCTTCCTGACGTGGGTTTTCTGTTTGTTCCCTCCTGCAGATGATATGCCTTTGGGAGCAGCTGGCAGGCGGGCTTCCAGCGAGTTCTTGATGTGTGGAGGGTAGGTGTGCTGAGCTTCTTCCAAAAGAAACCTCTTCAAAAATTGATGCTGCAGCTGCAGAAGGAGGTTCTGAGCTTTTGGCATTGGGTTGTCATAGCTCTGTGGACTTTCTGAAAGATTAGCAAGAATTGAATTTGAGTATCTAAACAGCTTGAGTTCAGGAAGTTTTGCTGCCAGGTAGAGAGTTTCTCTGGTGTGAGGACCTGTCTTTTGACAGTAGTTTTTGTTTTCACAGCCAGTCACCATTAACTATTTCTGGAAGCTCAGGAACTGTACAGAAACCATCCTCAGCCTCTTCTCGAAGTGCTGCCTCTGGTACAGCTAACAGGTGTGTGCTGTGGCCTTTGATTCTCTGCTATTTTATGGTTTTGGCTTTATTGTTTTGGGGTTTTTTTAGTTATGAAACTAGACTGAAATAGAAGCCAGACCTCTTTTTTCCAGGCTTTCTACACTTCATGCCTGTTCTGGTATATCCCCAAAAGATTTCCTTAAGGAGATGAGAGCATTCTTTGTCTGTTTAAATTTTGAACTGTTTAAAAGCACAAATTTAGGGACATAACTGACTTGTCTTTTTTTGGTGCTGGGAAGCACAGCACAGCCTTTGTGTAGTGAGTCAAGATGTTGAATGCAGACACATTTTAAGAAGTGGTTGTGAGAGAAGAGGAACTTTGAAAGCCCAGATTGCTGTGAATTTCTACCTCGTGGCTGGCTTGGTTTGTCTGGTCACTGGGTGTGGCTTTTGTTCAAGTGATTACTGTGAATTTCATGGTTGTGTCTCACAAGATGCCAAAGTCACATGAAGGAGCTAAACATGTATTGCAGGTTTTCCATCAGCAGGACTGGTAATTAGTCCCCTCTCTTCCACATGGCTGTAGGCTTCAGTTTCTGCTGGTTTAAAATAGAACTGATTGTCATCAGTGGTGCCTGAAATCTTTCCTGTGTTATATTGGAAAAAGTAAAGCTTAAGGATGGTGTTTAACTACTCATGGAATATCTAAGCACAGTGAGTTCAAGTGATGAATTTTGTGATGTTTTCAGTACAAACAGAAAGAGGATGAGTGGCTAACTGGGGAATAGAGCTATTATGTTGGGTGCATTTTTGGCTTGTGCCAGTGCTAGAGGGCTGCAAGTCAGCATTATTTGTTTAGAAATGCTTGTCACAAGAAAAGTTTGCTACTTTGTGCTGATCTTTGTGCAGTTGGTGAAATCTGCTGACAGGGGCTGTCGATACAGCTTTTAGCCTCATGTTTTATGTTTAAAGGCAGATAATGAGGATGGTTTGCCTGTGGAGATCCACTTGCTCTGAATTGGCCACGTACAATGTAGTATAAATACACTGTTCTTCCCTGTTCTAAGTTGTGTCAGAGTTTTTAGAGTTAGAAGTTTTATGAAAATATGCCAGTTGTTCATTTGTACATTACTAAGAGCTAAATGGTCATGTGATTAGAAACAGGTGCCTACTGTTCACACTCTGTGTTTGTACTATCATAGTTTGATTCAATTATTGGCTGAGTTAATGCAGTAACTGCATTTGGGGCTGCTTGGGGCATGGTCTGAAGAAAGCAGTGTGTATGTCTGGTATTCTACAAGGTGCTGGGTTTGGTTTTGGGGTTTGGGTTTTTATTTCCTGACAAATGTTCTTTCATTGTTTGAGTGTTGTTCCTTTTAGTTTTTTGGTGTTTTACAAAAGGTTATGCCCTGTGAAACAGGGAATCGTTCTAATTAGCTGATTAAAGTGAATTAATTGTGCCCATAGTTATGCTGCTTTATGTTGTATGTCTTCACAGACAGTCCCCAGCCAGAATGGGCAGATTAGGTCGAGGTGGTTCACTCTCCTCTGGTTTATTACCAGTTTTATTCTCTGGATCTCAGAGAAACAAGATTTTCATGCAGCTCTGCACACATCTGTGTTGCATTTTCTCAGACTGGTAACAAACCACATCAGACTGGAGGAAGCCTGGCCAGAGCTCAGCTTTGGGCCTGAGCTGGGGAGTCCTAATGGGGCTGTGCCTCTGCACCACAGCACTGCTGCCTCCACTTAGCTCACAGCTCAAGAGCTTGCCTGGACTTACCTGCTAAGCTGTGTGAGGGCAGGGGAAGGCATTTTCCATGCTGAGTTCTTTAAAAGTGAAGTGCCTTCATGGTCTCCTGAGTGTCCCTGCCACAGTTTAAATAACATCTGTTTCCCTCTCCTGGGGGAGAGGCTCCCTGTGCTCCCTGAGTGTGCTGTGTAGTCATGGCAGGCTGCCCACAGCCTTCCTCTGGTTTCCACTTGGGAGTCCTTCTCCTTGCCTGGAAGTTTTCAGGCTTTCTGCTGACTTTGTGCCCACAGCCAGCTTCCAAATTACTTTGTGGGATCCAGAAACTGGGTGGCAATAGCAGGACAAATTTGTTTTCTTTTTCTAAGGAAGTTCTGTGCATATTAGGAAGTAACATTTCAGTCTAAGAGGTAGCAAAGAGAATAGGACAAATAGAGTAAAAAAACTCCACCAGATTTGTATTCAGCTGGAGCCATGCAGTGAGTGCTGTAACTGCCTGTCTTCTAGAGAATTTTTTTCTCATTTCTTCTAAGAATTTATAATCTTTCTTTAAAGACATGGTCAATAAAGGACCAGATAATAAAGAGATTATCTTCCAAACAGCCCATTTGTTTGAAATTCTTTCCGTTGAATTCTGTTTCCCTTTAAAAGTGTTGGTTACTGATTACATGCAGTGGTTTGAGTCCCTTATCAGGAGCCACACTGAGGTCACTGCCACTCCAGCTGAACTTGGCCAATCTGCAGTTGGAATCTGTGGATTAATGTTCAGGTGTGTGGTTTTGCTCCTCCTGCCAGGGGTTGGTTATTACGTAACATGTTTTCCTCCTGCAAGTTCAGGGTGTCTCTGGGGATATCTCTGCCTGTGCTTCGGTGGCTTTTGTCCACATTCCAGGCCTGCTCTGAACTTCCTGTCCCTGGCGCGCTGGGTTTTCCTAGAACGCTATTTTCAAGTGTGGTAAACACAGCAGGCAGCTTGGCAGGGAGTCAGAGGGATCTGGAGATCTCAGTGATGTGTGACCAAGGGCTGACTCGCTGCTCCATGTGATCCCAGGCAGGGCAGGGAGTCTTGAACAGTTCCTGATCCTCCTCCGTGCAGAGCTGGAGCTGGGTTAGGACAAGCCGAGATCACAGTGAGCGCAGAGGAAGTTTATCTGCCTGTTTCCTAGATTTCTCAAAATTCCTACAGTCCAGTCCTGAGAGAGAGGCCTGCCTACCTGTATTCATCTCCTGTCTCCATCTCCTGTCTCCACACCCTCCAACTTCAGGCACTGTCAGCCTTCCGTGTCCCCCCGCAGCGAGACGGCGCCCATCCCGGTTCCCACCCAGCTGCGGAACTACCAGCGCATCGAGCAGAACCTCTCCTCCACTGCCAGCCCCGTGTCCAACCCCCACGGATCACCCAGGTGAGGCTGGGCTTTTTAACTCCTTTCTCTTGGGTCTGGTTGGTGTTTGTACCCTGGCAGATGTCCCTGCTTTCTTGCTGATGTCATTTTATTTCCGCACTAAAGAGACATTTCAATGATAACAAATAAAAGCCCTTCACAATCTCAAGATTGTTAGATGGGCACTTGAAATATTTCATGAAAACAAAATGAGCTTGTTCTTTCACTCAAAATGCAACCCCAGAAGGTAAAAAGATGAAGTCTTGCTTTCTTACTGCTCTCTGTGTATTGCATGGCATTACATCATGAACTGGAATGTCAGTAATAAGTTTTGTTTTGTTTTCACACATGTAGTGATGAGATGAATGCTTTGTTCTGTAGAATATCAAGGAAACAATTTTTGGCATGCTGATTAACCAGCTTGTCTCATTACAAAGCTCTAGTGAACCAGGCTTATTGTGGTCTACAGGATCATGCTGGTGAAAGTCAAAGACTTTAAATAGACTACACAGAGCTCTGAAGATCTTTACAAAAACAAAACCCAGGGTTTCTTGCGTGTTTTTACCAGGATCTCTGATTTGATTATACTTGCTACATTTGGAGAAATGCCTTTCCCTTAAATAATCTGTTTTTAGTTATCTGGGCTGTATATCAGACCCAATATGAAAATTTTGTCAGAATCTTTGCTGACTGAAAAATGGACATTTACATTAATACATGGTTGTGAAATAAAAAATTTGAATATCAAGTTGTTTGAAGATTAGGGTGTACTGAGGGAAATCTATTTTAATGTTCTCCAATTAACAGACTACTATGGCACTGAAAATTTAAAAGTGTTTATGAACAAAAGGAATTAATGATTATTGTCAGTATGGAAAGCTTAGCTTGAGTTCTTGGCTTTGTTTTGAAACCCTAGTATTTCCTTTGTCTGATCAGACTCCTCAGGGGGATTCTGAAGCTTATCTCAAGGAACCAGTGACCACAGTGTGTGTGACCATTCTTTTACCTTGCCAGAGCTGGAGTTGTGAGACGTTCCAACACCAGCCCAATGGGTTTCATGAAGATGGGTTCGTGCTCTCCAGTGCCAGCTGACACTGCCCAGGCCGTTGGACGCAGGTTGTCCACAGGATCTTCCAGACCATATTCTCCTTCACCACTAGGTAAGCACAGAAATGCTTAGCAATTAGTAGAGCTTTATCTGGAACAGTAATTCAGAACTCTAATTCTTGCTTGAAATTAAACTTAAACCACAACCTGCCCAGCTCAGTCACGTGTGCAGAAATAATTTCTGTTAAATGGCTCACAGAGGTAAACTAACTAGGTTTTCACTTGCTTTGTCTTTTGTTTGTAAGCAAAGTATAAAGTGTAAATAAACATTTTGGTTTTGCTTGCATAGTTGGAACCATACCTGAGCAGCTTGGGCACTGTTGTTGTGGACAACTCCAAGGACACGAATCAAGGAGTAGGAACTTCTCAGGTGAGTGACTTTGGGCAATGCAATCAGTATTATTTTGACAGAGCTTCTAGAGCATTTTGTGAAGGGGAGAGAGCCAAGACACATTAGAATGGATTAATAGGAGACACTGAGTTTTTGTGGAAACAGCTCATTTGTAGCCTGGGTGGCACTTTTACCCACAACTAATACCCTACACAATAAGACAGCAACTGAAATTTCTTACTCTCAAGATGAATAAACAACTCTGATGAAGGGTGTCTTTAAAGAGGGATGGTTTATAATGGATGGTAGTAATGTGCTTCTCAGAATCTGGTTTTGATAGACCAGCTCTGTGATGCCCAGTTCTCAGAAAAGGGAGGCAGAGCTGCCAGTGTACAGTGTGCAACACGTTTTCATCATTCCCTTGGGAAATAGCTTGGCATCTGATGTTACTGTTGCTAAGCAGTCAGCAAGCTTTGCAAGTCATAAATTATTATGGCATGCCAGCAGGGAAAAAAAAAAGATCAGGAAGAAATAGGACTTGAGGATGTTCTGAGACTGTTAAAGATGGAATTGCACTGTAATGCCAGAAGGATTTGGTATAAGAATATGCAATTCAGTAGCTTCTTGTTCTGCTCTATGCACATTTTGTGTGCCTTTACTTCTCTATCTAAAATACTAGTTATAGTTTTTATTCTGACTTTGTAAGATGTGGTGTTGAAACTGCATTGTGAGGTTTTCCCTTTTTAAAGACTTTTCCAAAACCATCTGGAGATGACAGAGCCTTCATTTCTTGGAGTAGCCATTTCTGGGAATGGTTTCATCCATATGAAATCAGTTCAATGGTGTGTCTCAGAAATTGCCTTTGTAATTGCTGTGCCATTGGCTGGCTCAACAAAAGGAATGAGTGAATCCTTAGGTTTGAAACAGTCTCCTAAAAAGTGACAAAGGGTGTGTGTGAAGAGAATAAAAAGCACTGGATTTGCTTTTCTTGTTGCAACTTTCCTTTGGATGGGATTTTGTCAGGCTGTTGATTTAGTGCCTTTTGCCTGTATCAAACTGACTTGTAACACACCACAGCACTGTTTTCATGGCTGGCAGGGATTTTAATGTTTCATTTCTTCATATTTCTGCATTCTTTTCCTCCTTGGCTTCACGTCTTAATCTGAAATGACTGCAGTGGTATTTCTGTTTGTACAATACCACAAATTGCAGCAAGTCTGTTTCTCAGCATTTAAATGGGTATGGGAAGCAGCTTTTTGCTTTGGGTGAGGTGAGGTCATCTGAGCTGAGATTTTTCTGAGGACTGAAGATGTCTTTTGTAATGTGGCTTCTGAACTAATTGAGCTCTTCTTGCTGCCAGTGGCAGCAGAGGACACACTTTTAATTCAGAAACCTTCCCTGGGGTGGCAACAACCCTGGAACAGTAACCAGTGAGATTTCAGACTGATTCTAAAACGACAGGTGAGGACTTTCAGTGCTTTGAGACAGACAAGCAGAGGGATTTCAGGCAAGCAAATTCTTGGCTGGAAAGTTAATGAGAAATAGACTTGATCCCTCTGCTAGAGCTGCAGGCAGACAGGCTGCTCTGAAACGTACTGCCTAATGGAGTGGAATGAAATCAAGATGAAGTAGCTCATATTCAAAATCCAACTAGCAAAAACATGGGCTTAAGAAGGCTGAAAGATGTGTTGTAACAGCTGGGCACTTTACTGAGCAAACTGCAAGGAGTTTGTGGTGGTTTTTTTGTGCCGACATTCATGAAATGAAGCCTGTCTCAGAAGATTTTCATGGCCAGTTTTTATAAACCTTTTCCAGTTGTATGGTTCATTTTCACTTTTTCCTTCTTTCTTTTTTTCTTTTTAAACATGAGTGAAGCTGTCACTTCAGTGTCAGTTCTTGGAGGTTACAGACAGGCATTTTCTCTGGGAAGCTGTGACCATAAAGCTGAAGTCTGATGTTCTGTTTGTAACTTTGCACAGTTCCCTATCATGAGACATAAAAACATACACCAGGAACAGAACATTTCATCAAATTTCAGGCCTGATTTTGAAAGAGGAAGGGCATCTTTGAGTAGGTGAGGTGTTTATAAGAGATATTTCTCCAAAGCTCTGTGTTTAAATATCAATTTAGAGTTCTCCCATTTGGTTTAGGAGAAACTTTGCACTCGTACCTAAGTGTGACCTTCCTTTGTCAGCTTTTGAAAAAAGATTCATTCTGACAGACTAAAAAGTAAACAACTTCTCAAAGTAATGTCCCCAAACTGTTCCATCTGAATAATCTGGTTCTTTTTAGTACCTAGTTTTCTTGCAGGAACATGAACTGCCTTTGTGTCTGCAAATGAAGTCATTACACACAAAACAAGTCATTAACATGCGATGTCGCATTCACGCTCTTGTTTGCAAGAATATCATTCCAGGCCTTGAGAACCTCTATTCAGCCTGGCATTTCAGTGCTGGTTATGCCATTCCTGCTGAATCCAACCACTTTATTTGTCTTGGTGCAGGTTGCCAGCTGTACTGCAGCTGCCAGGACAGCTGTCAGCCTGAAATTGTGCCTATTTGGCAGCTTGGAGGTCTCATCAGTGTGATGGAGCAATAGTCCAAATAATCCATGGGCTAATTCCATTCTCCTTGCTATCTAGTGAGCTAATGATCAAACACATCTCAGTATTTGCAGTTTAATGTTGTTCTCTGGGATTTTGGGCTTCATCAATACACTTTCCAAGCACTGCAAGGAGAATTTTACCTTACTATTTGTCATCTCCACAGGTTCTCCTATACCACCATCTCAATCTCCACAGTCACTTTTAATGGGAGCGAGGTTGCAGAGTGCTCCTACTCTCACAGATATCTACCAAAACAAGCAGAAGCTCAGAAAGCAGCACTCAGACCCAGTTTGCCCCTCCTATGCTGGATATGGATACAGTCATTCTCCACAGCCAAGCAGGCCAGGTAGCCTGGGAACATCACCTACCAAGCACATGGGATCCTCACCCAGGAGCTCAGACTGGCTCTTCAAAACCCCACTACCAACAATCATCGGCTCTCCCACTAAGGTTTGTTAAATTTGCAATTCTCAGTAACACAGTGCCTGAAACCAAGAATATTTTGGGGTTTTAACTTCGTTTTTTTGTTTGTTCTTGCTCTTGATCCTTAAAGGCAACAGCTCCTTTCAAAATACCTAAAACTCAAGCATCCTCCAACTTGCTGGCCCTGGTGAATCGCCAGGGCTTGGCTGAAACCCCACTGCAGCCTAAAGATATCACTGACCCAAGGGACTTCACACACTTCCACTCCAGCCAGGCAGCTGACAAACAGGCAGGAGAACAGCACAGCAAAACCACCTTTGGCAGGTAGGCACTGCAGGGTTCATAATCCATCCCTGGGGGAGGCAGCTGGGCAGCAGAAGTGCACACAGCAACTCTGAGAGGGTGAGTGAGCTGTGAGGGGATGCTGAGGTTTGATGTGTGCAACAGAAACATTTTGTACTGGCTATAAATATAGCAGGGACTTCCTGGAGCACTTTGTGTTACTGTCTAGTTCCCTTTTGTTTTGATTAGATGAATCTGGAATTTCATTGCCTCTGTAAAGCCTGTTCAGTTCTTGTTTGAAAGTCTCTATGACAAAATTTGCAATATAATTTTTTTAAGAGAAAAAGGTCTCTTTATTTTTATGGTTTGCTCTATTTTAGTAGATCTGTGCTAATGAGTAAGATTTCAATACTTTCTCTATTTTTGTTGAAAAATTCTCTGTAGTAAATACCAAGAATCTTAGTCATCCTTAGCTGCAAGTTGAATGATATTACTGAATAACTTTTTTGAGGGGGAATTAATGTGTTTTCCTGTCCAGATCTGTTAGTACTGGGAAGCTGTCAGATCAACAGGTAAAGACCACCCTTGGGGGCCAGTTATACCAAGGCAGTACAGACAGCCTCAACACAGAGAGGCCAATGGATACAGGTAAGGATCAGAGTGATACATCCAAGCTGGCTCTGTATGTGCCTGGGTTTTTGTGGAATGCCAGCTGGATCACAGTTCTGCTTCCAACTTCGATAATTGGTCCTGACAATTTTTAGCCTCAGCACAGAAGGCTTATTTTAAAGTTTAAGGGGATCTGTTCCATTTCTCTAGCACAGCTTTAAAAATAACTAAGACAGGAAAATACTTATTTCTGTGCTAAACACAAAAATATCTTGACTGTCTATGCTGGCTGGAGGGGTTTGGGATTTTCTGGTTTGGTTTTATTTTTAATTCAGCATTTGTGGCTTTTCATTTCCTGATTCCACCTTGATTTTATATGAGAGCCAGTTTATGTAATTCTGAGTGTTTGGAGGTTTTTTTCTCATCCTCCCTGAGCTTGTCCCTTGCCACCAGAAGTTCTCCCTTCTGAGCAGGGGGAAGGAGTTCTGCAGACAGAGCTGGTCTTTAGCCTCCAGACCTGTCCTGATCTGCTTTAATAATTTGTCTGTTGTATCTTGTGCTGCAAAACTGAGATCTTCAGCCTCTCAGGGAGTCTCTGTTGCTCTTTTCTGGCTGAGAGTAGAACACTGAGATACTGAAAAGAAAAAGATAGGTTAAGCTGCACTTTGACTGTTTTGTGTCTCACCTAGACTGTCCACTCAGCTTGTTTTATTTCCTGTCAGAACCTCTAACTAGTCCAGGGCTTGGATCTGCATCAAAGCACATTGTGGTGCAGTGCTCCAGTTTGCTGCATGTAATTACATCTCAGTGTGATTCTATGGAATAGGGACTAACTTGCTGAAATGTTCTCTCCCAGCTCCAGCAGGAGCCTATGGAATTGCAATGGCAACTCCATCCATGGGAAGTGGGGCGAGTTCTCGGGCTGTCATGTTCACTGTGGGGTCCCCTCCAAGCAGTGCCACCCCTCCTACCTGCACCCACATGGTCCTCAGAACAAGAACCACCTCAGGTGAGACTTTCCTGGCAGTTGTGTGAACATTTCTCAAAGGCAGCACTTGGGCTTGTCCACTTCTTGGGCCACTTGCCTGGTTGCTGCCTTGCACAGGGACTACAGTAAAAGTGCTCTGGAAAGTAGAGATCACTATCAGATGGTTTCTGCCTTTTCCCCCCTAAATAGGGTCAGAGGCACAGATTTACAATCCAGCAGTGAGTAACCTCCTGTATACACAGCTTTACTCCCTCACAGGAAGTATAATCTCTATATAAAAGTGGAGAGGAAAAGTCAGAATTCTGATTTTTGCCTGCTGCCATGCATTGTCCCAGAAACAGCACACCAAGGGTGGGAGCAGCCTGCATTTTGGAAATTGTCAGCTGTGCTGCCAAATATCAAAGACCTCAAGGTTAAGGGCTTCAGGTGAGCAGTGTGAACCACAGCACAGCCTGAAGTCCTTGTCAGCCATGAATCCCAGAGTCTGTTAGGGATTACTGCTGTTGTTACAGCACAGCCTTTGCACTCTCTGCAGAGCCATGCAAGGAGCAGTGAGGAGAGCCATCCATGGGGGACTCTGTGCTGGCTCCTGATGTGTCATTTGCTGTCACCCACAGCCCCAGTGCTGAATCAGACTGAATGTGTGTGTTATTTTTCTTGTAGTTGGATCAAATAGTTCCGGAGGGTCTCTCTGCTCCACGAGTGGCCGTGTTTATATGGGCTCTCCTCCTGGTATTTATATGGGCTCCTCTCCTCCGGGGGCCGAGGCGGCTCCGAGTCTGAAGTACATCCCTTATGGTACTTCCCCTCCCAGCCTAGAGGGCTTTATCACTTTTGAAGCTCCTGAATTGCCTGAGGAAACTTTAATGGAGGTATAGAAACAATCATTTAATGTTTTCTTATGTGTGATGTTGCTGAAACAGACCTGGGAAAACCAGGGCTGCTCCATGTGCTTTGTAGTTTCCTCTGTGCTGTCTCACATGTTGTTTGAGTTGGTTTGGTTTGTTTTTTTTTTTGTTTAAGATCTTGAAAATATTCTTGTATCAGTAGTTGCCAATTTCTCTTTGGTAGTTATTGCTGGAATTTCATATATATGAATAGGTATCCAAAGGAACACGACTGCTTTTGTCCACCAGAGCCTCTCAGAGAGGCCTCTGTTTAATGCCAAATTTCTGGATGAGGGTGCTGACAGTAACAAAGCCTCTCTGGGCATTTCATTGCTTCTTCACAGTCAGGGAATGATGTTAAATCCTACTTGTGGGAAGCCTGTCCTATATTTTTTAAATGTGTGGGGGAGTGACACATTGAAAACACAGATTGGGGTGGTCTTTCACCAGAATGCTTTTCTTGGAGTGTACATTTCTCAAGACAGATTGCTGTTCTGTTTTCTCATTCACATCTTGCTGGAAGGTGTTTGGGTCCCTACTGAATCTCTCTTATAACATGAATGCTTACCAGTACACTGTATTCTTCCCACAGATAGAGTCTAAAATGTATTTAGACCTGTATTATTAAAGAAAATATTATAAATATTGCTAAGATATGTTTGATTAGTTCTGAAGGCTTCTTTTTGAGGAGAAAATGTGCATGTGTAGTGTGGGTTTTACTGACAGAGTTGTTCACTTCAATTGAAGCTTTTAGTCTAAAGTGTAAACTTTGGTAACAGCCACCTTTTAACACAATATAATTCTAGAGCCAAGTGTAAATTAGAGTGAAGCAGATCAGTCCTTTTGTAGGTATTAAGTCTGTTACATAATAAAAGCCAAATATTCCTCCTGGCTCTTCACACAAGTGCCAAACATACTTTTGTGTTGCTGATAATACAATAAGTAATTTGTCCCACTTGTGATTCCTTTAGTTCCTCAGGTTTCAACATAGAACTCCATGTACCAATTCCTTTGGCTTTATTGAAAGACTCTTGAGTATAAGCTACAATATCTTGAATTCCTTAACAAAGAGAGAACAAGTTCAGATCTGTTGATTCCCATTTGGTTCTATCATCCCTAATGCTGGCTCTGCCACAATGAGATTTCTGCACAGAGCTGACATACCAAGAAATCCTTAAATGATTAACAAGAGTTTTAAATGTGGCTGATGGCTTAGAGTGGTTAAATTGCTGTCATCTTTCCCTCTGACAGAGAGAGCACACAGACACACTGCGTCACCTAAACATGATGCTGACATTTACAGAGTGTGTTCTGGATCTGACAGCAGTGAGAGGAGGAAACCCAGACCTGTGCACTTCTGCTGTGTCCCTGTACCAAATCCAGGAGAGCATCGTTGTGGATCAGATCAGCCAGCTCAGCAAAGAATGGGGGTGAGTATGCAGTCAAATAAGAGAAGTAGTGAAGATTCAACACATCAAAAATGTGTTTAAACTCTGCCCTCTTTGCTGGGAGGGATTGTTAGAATCTTTGTAGGAATATTTTTTTTTAATAACTGCAGACAGATCAGAAAGAACAAAGGCAAAAGATTCTTTTCTGGTCTGCCACATGAGCTGGGGATAGCATTGAGTTCAGGCTTGAGGTGCACCAGTGTGCTTCTGAGCATGGAAATTTGTGTACCAGCTTCTGGCAGCTCTGAGCACTCATCCCTTCCTGTTGACTGAAGCACTGAGGTGGAGGTTGGGAGGGGAGAAGAAGGGTCCCAGTTTGGTTTCACTGGAAAAACAGTCAATCAATACAAAATCAAAAGCAAGGAGAAATATGAGAAATTTGAGGTGGTGGGAAAGGGCAGTTCCACTTCCTGCCTTCTTCCTGAAATAATTAAAAATCAAAAGCCAACAGAAAAACCCTGCAAAGTGTTTGCTTTTCACAACTGAGAATTCCAGAGGGATAGGAAATGAAAAGTACACCCAGTCACTTGTGGTGAGACGTTGACCTCGGGCAGAGAGTCCCCACAAATAAGTGCTCCTTTTTAAAATGTCTGCATTTAAAGCAGTTTGTCTTTGCTGCTGCAGCTCCTAAAGGAGCAGATGTCCCCTTTTACCCTGTGACAGAGTGTTTGTGAAGGGAAGGGAGGGGAGGGGTGGAGCTGCATTTTAAACATCTGTCTTCCTTTTCTGCTGTTGCTGGCTCCTGTGGGGTGTTGTGATTAAAAAGTGGTGTCTTCCCCTGGCTTGAATGCATTCAAGAAAGGTATTTTGATGCATAAATTACTTTTTTTCTCCCCTCTTCTCCCTAGACAAGTGGAGCAGCTGGTGTTGTATATGAAAGCTGCCCAGTTATTGGCATCTTCTCTGCATCTTGCCAAAGCACAGGTCAAATCTGGGAAACTGAACCCATCCACTGCTGTTAAGCAAGGTAGATGCAACATCATCTAATTTGCTTTGCTTGTGAATTTTCTTTGCTGATACATCACTCAGAAAGTTTAAGTTGCAACATTTGTTTTGTTTTTCTTCTCTACAGAAGAATTGTAGATATGTGCAATTGCACAATTCTGGTAGTAAACAGCCAGAAACAGTTAGGAAATAGGTATTTATTAACTTGAAATGGAAATTATTTGATAGATACTCAAGTCATAAAAGTGATGGTGTAAATAAACACTAAAAGTATAAGTTTAAACAAGTTTACTTTGCAAAACTCAACTTAGGCTGAGTTGTTGTTTGGATTTTGCTTGGGGGTTTTTTTTGTTTGTTTGGGGTTTTTTTTGGTTTTTGGGTTGGTTTGTTTGTTTGTTTTTGGGTTTTTTTTTTAATTTCTTCTTACCTTTCTCCCAGTTGTGAAAAGCCTCAACGAGAGATACAAATTCTGTATTGGAATGTGCAAAAAATTGACAGAAAAATTGAATCGTTTCTTTTCGGACAAGCAAAGGTTCATTGATGAAATCAACAGTGTAACTGCAGAGAAACTCATCTACAGCTGTGCTGTGGAAATGGTAAGTCCCTCCTTTTCCCAGAACAACAGGAATTGGTGCCTTCTCTCACTTACCTCCTCTACATAACCAGAAAACAGAGTTGATATTTTCAGTGACCACACAGGAAACTTTACTGCTTTAGTGATGAGAGGGAATTCTTTGTGTCACATGAAAAGATTCTGGGAGGTGTTGTGCTTAACCTTGATGATGGTGTCATTGTGCACCATTAGTTTCTTTCTTTACAAGAGAATGCAGGTGTAAAAATGAACATGGAAACACAGAAGATCAAAAAGAGCTTTTATAGATTTTTTATGTAGAATATTCTCAGTTTCCTATCAGAATCAGAATGGCTTGGAAGGGACCTTAAAGACTATCTAGTTCCACCTTCATTCTGATGTCTGAGTTATAACAACACATCAGCTAAATTAAAGCTGAAGAATAGTTTCTTAATGACACTTTTAGATGATTAATTCTGAATTTTTCATTTTGCTGCTTGCCTGTTAGAGTTTATGAAACTGAATGTCCTGACTGATTGCAGGTGCAGTCTGCAGCTCTGGATGAGATGTTCCAGCAAACTGAAGATATCACATATCGATACCACAAGGCAGCCCTGCTGCTGGAAGGACTGACTAAAATACTGCAAGACCCTGCAGATATAGAAAATGTACACAAGTGTAAGTTCAGCTGAATAATGAACATTTGTTGGAACCCTGGCTGTAGAGAATTTAGGTTTCTGGGATATAATAATATGTATATGTAACACTATGGAGGATTTTGGGTGTGGATTTGTTCATCTTTTCTCCTTCTTCACAAATCTGGGTGCTTTGGTATTGGGCCATGAAAAGGTAGTTATTGGATTATAAATAAAAACAAGTTTTATAATTGGATGATTTGAACCTTAAAAGGCCTTGAAAGTTAGAACTCAGGGCCATTTTTCCACCTTGTTAACTTGGAGGCACACTCTGTGCAGCTGTATTACAGATAAGATATAACAAACAACTAAATCCAAAGAACAGCCTAACTTTGTCTGCCTTTTAATCCAAACTCTGAGTAAAAGAACTCAGGATTCAGAGGCAAAATGAAAACAGAGAAAATTAACAAAAATTACATGGGATTAACACATTGTAAGATAATTCTGGTCATCACCTGTCTTGTGCCTCTCTCTGCAGATAAATCCAGCATCGAGCGAAGGCTTTCTGCACTCTGCTACAGCACAGTGGCTGTGTATGAGCAGTAGGAATATCCTGAGGACCAGATGGTGTGCACATAAGGGACCACATCAGTGATACTGCACTTTTTTCACTACAGCTTAATTGTTGTCCTTGTTCTGCCCCATGTGGAAGATGATTCTTACATTTCTGTGGTGACTACCAAAGAAACAGCAGCATATTCAAAGAGGAGAAATTCCAAAAGTACACTTGCCTTACCGATCCAGCAGCTCCTTTTCCTTCCTAGCAACAGAATTTAAAAGAATCTCTCTTCACATTTCAAACTGATCCTTGTACGTGTGCTTTGAACTTGAATGATCAGGGTTTGTGGTTTTTTTCCTCGTGAGGTTTCTAGAGAGAGGATCCTTCTGCATCAGGTACAAAAGAGACATTTCCCTCAGAAGATTCCCTCACGAGTTTTTAAGTTGTTCAGTAAAATGTGGCTGAGTGAATTTGGGAAACCCAAACCATGTGCAAGTGCTGCTTGAAGCTTTTTGGGGCTCAGCTGCCTTGTCTGGGAGCTCACCTGTTGTACACACGGCTCAGGTTGTCATATGAAGGGATGGCAAACACGCTCTTCCCTGGGGGAAAAGTGGGGATGGAAGAAATTCTCTCCATCTGTGCGAAATTCCCAGGGGGTTTTCAGCTGATGTGGATACAATTTGATGATCTTCTTCCAAAATATTTTGTTTTGCACTAATTTACTAAAGCAACTGTATATTCATTTTTGAAGAACTATATAAAAAAAAAATTTAGAGAAAGAAGGCACAATGGACTTGGCTGAATTTCATTTCAGTGTACATAAAATTCTTTTCAGAATTTCAAATGTAGCTTCTAGAAGACTTTCAAACAAACTGTAAAAACTTGTATTCATGTGAACCTTTCCATTTTATACCTATTTGTCTAATACTTGAGTAACTACTGCTCTGGACTTTCTCAGTAATAGCAATGTTAAGTTGCTGGTTGTTTGCTTTTTCTATAGATTTGGTTGCATCTTTTGTTGTGCATGCAATATGTGCATTAATGCCTGCAGTCTTTAGGGATGTAATGACAGTTCTCTGTAGTTTGTTTCTTGGGCAGTATTACAATAAATACTGTAAACTGAAAGGTTCTGCAAGGAACCATGCAAAAAAAAAAAAAAGAAAAAAAAAAACAAACCAGAAAATAATGTTGTGGTTTGAGATGCTGATAAAATGATGTAGAATCTCTACATATAGAGTGTGTGAAAAATCAGGATTCTTTTGTGTGCATTTTGGGGGAGAGGTGGGAAGCTTCATTTAGCCTTATAGGCATTGTCATTTCAAGCATCCCATGAGATCATCAGGACAGCGATTTGCAAAGCATTTAGGCAGATCAGCTTCTCTGGAAATGGTTCCTATACTTTATTTTTGGGACTTTTTTGTTACTCAACTGCTTGAATACTTGAATAAACCATTCTCCAGGACAAAATCATTTTAATTCTCTTAAACACAGTGGTCTGAACTATTTGACAAAGTTGTACAGGGCTTACACATCAAAATATTGTTTCAGTGTTGGGATAACCATGTGTTTCCTTTACTTTGACAGAGTAATGTACTTTTTACCTTATTTATCTGTATGAAATTCCAACAGTTAATTTGAAAGTGTTTGTTTATATAATGTTTGTATTTTTAGGTCTTTAATACGGTGTTTCTACCTCTCCTTTGTAATTGCATGCATTATTCTTGGAACTAGGTAATAACTCACTGAACTGTTGCGTAATAGCCTTTTTATTATGGCCTGTATAAATGTATATTAAGGTAAAAATAAATACTGATACTAGAAGTGTTTCTATGGTACAACTGAGCTTCTGTGTCTCTGTGACCAGAGGTGTTAAATTTAGGAAAAAAATCTCTGCTTGGCTGGGTGATGAAGTTGCTGAAGTTCCCCTTAGCAGCTGGACCTGCCACCAGAGCAGGATGAGGCAGCATCCTTGAGTTTATTATCTCTGGATAGCTCTGGCACAAAGTGTCCCTGAGTTTGTTTTTCCCTGGCTTTAGGGAGACAGTTTACCCTGCTTCTTTTTTTTTTTTCTCCCTTTTTCTTTTTTTTTTTTTTCTTTTTTTTTTTAAACTTGGATTGGAAAATAAAAATGCTAAGTAGGATCCCGGGTAACAGCTGTATGATCTTTCAACAAGGTGCTTATTTGTTGCCTCTAGCAAAGAGGAGCTGTCTGAGCTGCCAAAACAGCATATACAGAGCTAATTGACAAAAGCTGGCAGGAAGTTACAATTTCTATCCAAAATTGACAAAAAATGGGCTTTGTTCACCTTACAGCTCATACCCTCTGCCCAGCTGAGGTAGCTGCTGTGAGTGGCTGTTGTATTTTTGAGTTGTACTATCAAATTTTCCCCAATTCATGATTAGAAAACCCTCCACTTGTGAGTGGCACATAAAGAGGATGAGGAAGGAGTGAGCTGGGAATGCTAATGATATGTCTGAACCCAAATCTGGGAACAAAGCAGCAGCCTTAATGCACGAGTCGAGGAGATAGGCTGCTTTTCTCAGGAACTCACTGGGTTTTGTTGGTTTTCTTTCTTTCCTTTCAGGATTCAAGCTCATTCTCCTTCCCCTCTTGCCAGCAAGGCTACAGCTGCACAAACAGGAGGAGAAGAAAAGGGCTATTCTTGCTGGCTGTTTTCAGGAGGAGGAGACCAATGTTCATGGCCTGTCTCTCTGCATAAACTCATTCCACAAAGATCCTGAAGCTCTCCTCTGTTTTTGGCTCTCCATGCTGAACAGCAGGTGCTTGTTTTTACCAAATACATTTTTCCCCCCACAGCCTTTGAAAGATAGAACTTGAAAGGAGAGATTTGATGTGCTTTTCTAGCTCAGTTCTCCAGCATCTCCTCGAGTGTTCTGCGCTTGCTCCGCTCTGTCCACAGTGCAAAATGTCAGCTGAGGAATCTAAACCATGTTTTGATTGTGACATTTGCTGCTTTTTACAAGCAAAAAGTTGAACTCTCCAGCCCTTCCTCTGACACAGAGGAGGAAATCCAGTTAATTTAACTTGCAACCAAGATGCTACGAGTTATTCCAAGGAGCATTTTGAGGGGTGAGTTGTTCCTGGGGCTCGCTGGGTTTTGCATAGTTCTTGCTCTTACCTTGTACAGCTACATGGAGCTATTACCACATCACCTCAGGGTTCCGAGGCAGTAACTTGTGATTTACCCATGTGACAGTGCTGTGCCCACCCACATAAAAAAGGGAAACTTGCTTTTCATCTGGAGCAGGGACAGCCGATCCTGCTGCTTCCAAAGCTTGGTGAGGCTTTGAAATTCAGATAGGCTGCCTTGTGACCTGACTTTTGAACCACCTGCTTTGTGATTCCTACTTTCTTTCCTATTTTGGTTTTTTTTTTTTTTAATTTAAATTTTGATCCTTTGACTTCTTTGTCTTCTCTGAGCTTGCTACTATCTTTTTTGACTGTCCAGGATGCCTTTTAAGTCTTTAAGCAAATCTCTTTTTATCCTGAACTTCCCCATCTGACCTGAGCCATAGCCCTGGCTGTGGCTTTTTCCAGTGCCCCCACAGCTCCTCCTTTCTGCAGAGGAGTGAAGTCTATCAGGATAACCCCTCTCCTGAGGTCTCCAAGTCAGCTGGAGCCCAGCTGAAGGAAGCCTTGGCACTGCTCCTTTGGACAAACACCTTTTCAATAGGCTTTTGTGCACGGCAGGCTCCCCCCTCCTCGCTGCCTGAAAGCCAACCGAGTGCCAGTGGGGCTGTTGAGTCTTGTTGCAGTCCTTGTGCCAATCATTCCCATTGTTTCTTTGTGTCCCTTTCCCATTTTCCATGGCCTGAACTCTGGTGACAATGCAGCCCACAGACCAGGGCTCTGTGTGACACAGCATCTCCTTCTTGCGAGTGTGAGATCAGCCACAGCTTTCAAAACAAGTGATGCCATAAATGAACTGAGCTGCATTGATTCCTGTAGGTTCCTTAAAACCTCTCCCTATTGTTCATCTTCTGAACCTGCTTTTATGGTCGAGTGCTGTTTGGGTTTTGTATCTGCCCATCTTGTGCCACTGGCTGGGTTGTGTGACTTCCAGAAAACACTTGGAATCTGAGACCAGGCAGACATTTAAGCAGAGATTGAGGATTGCAGCTGAAAACTTGGATTTCTGTGAGTGTGGTGTGTGAGATAAAAGGACATTTATTGATTAGCTGTGTTATTCAGTGGACTCTTGAAACCAAATAATGCACAGTTTATCTTCCAAACCAAAGTCCTCCTTCCCCAGGCTCTGCTGGATGATTTTGGCAGCAAGGTAAGGATCAGCACAAAGGGCTGTTCTCCAGGGCAGGGCAGGAGCCTGTCTGCTTGCTGTTAATTGACTCCAAGAGGGGAGTGAGGGCTACACAGAATGAGGAGAGACGAGAATATTGAGCTCAGCTTCTCAATAAAACACCTCTTGCTGCTGTAAGTACAGATTAGAGTCCCCCCTCCACTGCTCACCTCCCAGTTTCTCTGGAGTTCCCTTACTTTTCCATAAATAGCTCCCTTTATTGTTTCTTAGTGATTGAATTAAAATAGAAAACACTGCCAGCTTCCAGGCGTGGGGAGCACGGGGTATTCCTCTGTCTCACTTGGGATCCCACACTTCCCTGGAATCCACGTGTCTCACCCAGCTGAGACTCTGCAATGCTAAAAACACCCTCAGCCTTGTTTCCTTTCCCTAACTGGCCAAAAGATGTCCCTGACAAGGACCAAAGGGGACTGTCTCTCAGGATGCTGCCTCATTTCTGCAGAGGTTATCCCTGCTCATCACTGGGATAACTGGGAGCTGGGATATTTGCTTCCAGTGTGTGCTGCCAAGTACAAGCAGCACTGTTGTGACATGAAAACCCTCCAGGCTGATGGGTGAGAATTTTACAAGGTCTGGAGAATCCATCCACCTCCCTGCTCCTGCTGACATCCTGGGTTGGGCTGTAGCACTGTTTCCCCAGGCTCCATGCTGAGGGCTCAGGCTTTTCCTGTGATTGCAGTAGCATTAAATTCTTATCCAATTGCCCTTGGGCCTGCACAGAGCTCCACCCTGCCGTGCCTGCAAGGATGCTGACAGGTATGGGAAAGTATTGCATCAGGTAATGGTCCTGTGAGCAACATTCCTACTTCTACCCATGTTTTCTCCAATGCAAACCCAGCTTTTTTCCATACACCCCCTAGAAGGACACTGTCAAGACCAGCCTCTTTCTCCTTCCCATGTTGCCTCCTCTATGAAAGTTTTAGCAGTTGCTTGTGCCATTCTTCTCCACAGTGGGGTGTTTACTGCTGAAATTTGTGTAACAGCTTGTGAACTGTTCCTGCTGAGCCATAGCAGTGAAGCCAACTGCCCACAGAAGCCAAGCTTGGTGCTTGGGGGGAGTTGTGGTTCAGCACAATCTGAAGCCAAAGGGCACACCCAGCCTCGGAGGGCCGTGTAGATGTGGGAAGACGGGATTAAGCTTTGCAAGAGAAGGGATGCTCTATGCCAGGAGCTCCCATCACCTGGGCAGGAGCCCCCAGGTGCCAGCCCTGTGTGTCATGGAGGTGTGGTCGGTATGGATTTAGTGGGGTACAGCTCCAGCCGAGGAGCTTTAGCAGTAAATGGGTAAATCCTGTCACGAAAGGCAGCGTGTAACCACCTGCGCGTGATTTTTAAATAACCGCCGTGCCTTTCTTAGAACAAGTTGTGGCAGGTCTATTTTTAACCGGAATGTGCCCAGCCTTGCCTGAGCTCCTTTCTCTGCGTTGTTTGTTTGTTGTTTTTTGGGGGTTTTTTTTTGGCTCGTTTCCCACGCCAGGACTTTATCAAGGTTAATTCGACCGTCCAGCCGGGCCTTCCCTGCCTCCCCCAAAGCAGCAGGACCTGCCCAGCTTTCCTTGTGCTCCGGCAGGGCAGGGCCAGCCGCGGGAGCCGCTGCCCCGTTCGTTCCCCGCTCCCTGCCCCGATAAGGCTCCGCAGGGACTCTGCCCTCCGTCCGCAGAGCGGCCCCACGCCCCGGCAGCGTTTCACAACCGGCCCAGCAGTGCCAGTCCCGCTGCCAGCCCCGGGGCCCACGGAGGAGCGCGGCAGCAGCGGAGCGAGCCCGGCAGGAGCATCCCCGACGGCGGCGGGCAAGGTACCGGCGGTACCCCCGGTTCCGGGGGCGGCCGTGGGGACACGTCCTTCACCCCGCTCCGCTCCTTCTTCCCTCCCTCCTCCCTTCTCCTCTCTCACACCGAGACCACCGGGCGGGGCGGGCAGCGGCGGCCCCGCGGCCTCGCCCGTTCCGCTTCCGTCATGTGAGCGGAAAGAGGAAGCGGCGGCGGCGGCGGCGACCCCGGTGGGCGGCGGGGCGGCGGGGGCGGGGGGTCCTGCCCAGGGCGGAGGGCACCGGCCGGGGGGAGAGCCGCGGTCTCGCAGCCACCGTGCCGCAACCACTGCCACGGCTGTCGCCTTAATGCCGGTGTCGCTCGGGGGTCCCCGCGGTTCCTCGGGGGAGGGAGGGTCCCCATCCCGCCGTGTCCTCGCCGGGTGTCGCTCGGTATCACGGTGCCCGCCGGGATCAGCCCCCGGGTCCCTCGGTGGCATCTCGGCGCTCCCACCAACGCCCTGCGCTGCTTTTCAAACTTTTCTAACTCGGGAATTACGTAAGGATTCGGAGAGATGCGGCAGAATTCGGGACAAAGGGCGGCGCGTTCGCTCCCCGGAGATGGGGCGGGGGATGCGGCCGGACGGTGGGAGCGTGTCCGGAGCTTCTGGGGACGAGCCGGGGTGTGCGCGGCGGAGGGAGGGCCCGCGGTGAGCTGGGTGTCGCCGGTGTCTCCTCAGCGCTGAGCAGCCATGGNGAAGCCGCTTGCCCTCTATGTGTTCTCCAACAACAAGCAGGTGGGTCTGGGCTGTGCTTCCCCATCTCTGCACAGCTGCATCCTGAACATGGCTGGTCCCAGACACAGCTCCTGCAGGGTCTGTTTCTCTTCCTTTTCCATGTGAATTGCAGCATTTGGGGGGCATGAGAGTCTCCAGAGCTGCTGGAGGCTCCCAGTCTCCTGCTGAAGGGCTCTGGGTTTGTGCATCTCCACCCATGCAGGTGGGTGCTGCTTTCTGCAATGTCTCCTGCCCCAGCTTCCAGGCTCTGTTGTGCCAGCTGAGGAATTCAGGTCAGGGCTTTGCCCTGGAACAACAGCCCCAGGCGGTTTGGGTGGGAGGGCTGAGAAGCACCCTGGGCTGACATGAAGCCTTTTCATTTTGTGGCTGTTCCAGCTGAGCAGATCCTGTGCTTGGGTGGTGTAAAGTGGCCTCTCTCATGGAACAAGGCACAGCCTATGCCCCCCCCCCCCAAAGGGGGTTGGAAGCATCACCCTGAACCCTACCTCCTCTGGTACATGGTGTTGTGTCCCATCTTGATTTGTTCTGTGCCCTCTCCTGTGGCGGGTAGCTGATCAAACAGGTGATATCAGAGACCTCCAGTGGTGGCATGACAGCCAATGATGTCATCATGCACTCCGTGGTTCCAGATCTGCCCTTCGGAGGTGTGGGTGAGTCCCTGCTCCCACCCACACACCTGCAGCAGCAGCAGCCTCTGCCCCAGATGCTCTTGTGCCTGCTTGGCAATTCAGGAACTTCCAGCTGCATTTTCCCATTAATGTTATTTTCTGGGTTGGGTTCTTTTGTAAAAAGGCTCATTAGTGTTTTGGTTGTTAGGCCTCCCAGTGAGAGAGGAAAGCCCCCTGGCATGTAAGTGAGCTCTGGTTCTCCTGTGCTGGGGTTGGGATGAATTTGTCCATGGCCTGGTTGAGTTTCCACAGCTGCTGCCAGGCTCATGTGGCAGAGACAACGTGGCAGTGGACAAAGAGGGCTGAGCTCTTGGGTGTTCCTAAATGTCCTCATGTCCCACTCCTTGAAATCACAGACCCTGTTCCTCTTGTCCCCAACCCCTGTGTGAATTTTGTGGGAAAAGCAAGACTGGCCCTGTGAGAAGAGAGTTGGTGTCATTAATGTTTTAAGGGTGGGTGCACACAAGCAGCAGTAGAAGGCAGTGAGCAAGTCCTCACTTATTTCTGGGTAGTTAAAAAAGGTGCTCTTTTCTTCTCTGCCCTGAGAAGCAGCATGATCAAGCTTTCCCCGTGTCCTGGGGGCTGCCAAACCGAGTCTGAGAAGCACAGGTGTCCCTGTGCCTGGTGTGACCTGCCTGGTTGTGTCCCTCAGGTCACAGTGGGATGGGTGCCTACCACGGCAGGTACAGCTTCGAGACCTTCTCCCACCGCCGCGCCTGCCTCATCAAGGACCTGAAGCTGGAGGTTGTGAACAAACTGAGGTACCCACCTGGCAGCATGGAGAAGATGCATTTGGCCAAGCTCTTCCTCCTGAAGCAGTGTAATAAGAGCAGAGTGGGACAGTTCATCTCAGCCCTGCTGGCAGCTCTGAAAGCCCTGGTGGCAAAGGTGAACTCTGTCCCCTGAGCCCCACCTGCCCTCAGCCTGCATCTCCCCATTCCCTTGGGCTCTGCTCCCTTCCTGGAGGACTCATCCCTGTTCCTGTGCCTTTCCAGGTGTTGTGCCCCCAGTGAGAGGGATGAGGGGCAGCCAGCCCTCGGACCCGCTGCTCGCTCCCTGCAGTCCTAGTGCTGAACTTCTCTTTGCTGCCATTTCATTCCTTCCAAGGCAGCCAGTGCACTGAAGAGGTAAAAGACAACAAAATGCACCTAAAGCAGAGACACCCCCCAAGTTAAAGGCTGCAGCTCCTGCTGAAACAGGAATCAATCCAGACCCAGGCCATGAGTGATGCCTGAGCAGTGAGTGGCAGATGGAAGGAAAGAGCATCCACCCTGCTGTGTAAACAGGAACTCCTCTAAAACCTCCTGGGAACTGGGAGTATTTATCACAAGGTCCTTACTGAGCCTGTTATCTATGCAATGCCACACCTGTCACCTGATCCCCAGAGGAAGCTGGCTCTGCATAAAGCCTGGATAATTATGGGTCTCACTGCAGGAGTCAGTCCAGGCTGGTTGTCCCCAGAGCAGGGGGAAGGAGCCTTGAAGAACCTGCAGCATCTCATCCTTGAAGGGACTCCTGACTGAATGGGTGATGCTCACTGCAGAGAAGCCACCTTTAGCCATCCAAGGTGTGCAAAGGCCACCTGAGGTGGGGGCAAAAGCCACCTGAGCTGTGGGCACGCTGTCCCAAGAACTCAAGAAGTGCCAGTGACTGTTTTGCTGCTGCATTTGGGGCTGTTGGGGCAAAGACAGGGGCACTGCTGTGACTGGAGTCCCAGGTCTGGGAGGTCCTTGGCCAGAGTGGCAAGGCAGCCTCAGCCACCTCCCAATTTCCCAGTTTCAGGGGTTTATTGGTTTATGGATAGTCTTTTACCTCCAAACTTGTAACTGAGACTGACCTTGACCCTTGCTGAATAAAACCTTTGTTTTACTGTGAAGGCCACCTGGGGCAGGGCAAGATCCATGTGTGGGTGTTCCCTGCTCTGGCCCCAGCCCTACCCTCAGCCTCCACCCCAAGGAGCCAGCCCCACTCCAGCCGGATTTATTCTTTATTGGGCATTTGTCACAGAGCAGCAGTGGAAGCTGGGCTGTGCTGGGCTCCAGCTGGTGGTGACAGCAGGGGCTGGAGGGGGTCACCCACAAGCTCAGTGTGTGTGTCAGGCAACCCAGAGCAACATTTTGGGTGCCAGAGCAGCCTCGGGGCCCATTCCCAATCAATATCTGGACACTGACAGAGGCCCTTTGGCTCCTGTGGGACAGGCGTGTGCTCAATTTTCTCACTGGCTGGTCCATGCTTTGTACATCCATCCCTCAGGAAAGGCTTTCACCCCAAAAACAAGTCCCCAAAGTCCTTGGTGAGAGTCAGTCTGTGCTGGTGATCAGCTTTATGGCGATGCCGAGCGCGAGCGCAGCCACGGCCACAGCCATGGCCAGCCCACGCCGGAGGATGAGGCCCTTGGTGACCACGGGGGTGGCCGGCTCGGAGGTGGCAGATGTGGCTTCCCGCAGCTCCAGCTGTGACGTGGGTTCCTCCCTACTGGTGATGCCCGTGAGCACGACGTCGCTCTGCACTTCTAATCCCGCTGCAAGGAGAACGGGGATTGAGGGGTTTCTGGGGAGGGATTGAGGGGTTTCTGGGGAGGGTTTTGTCACAGGAGCGTGGAGATCTCCAGCTCTCCACCAGGTCCTGCCCTCAGAGGAGACACCTGGTGTCTTCAAGGTGAGAACTGCCCACAGTTCTCAGTCCCTCTGTCACTGCCCTCCCAAGGCCATGCTTGTACCTACTGCTCTCCCAGTAACTGAGGGTGGCACCAGCATGACACTCTCCCCGCTTTGGGGGCTCGTTCCTGGCTTATGCAAACCCTTAGGGACCCAAACCCTCCCCTGCATGCAGTGCCCAGCTCCTGCCGTACCGACAGACCCCAACACCGCCCTGGCAGGGAGGTAAGTGTGGGGCTGGGGGGCTGGTGCCACGTCCAGATCCTTCAGGGAGGGTTCGGGGCCCAGGCTTGGCAGCTCCGGTGGTGGCAGCTGGGTCACTCCTGCACGGCGCTGAGCCTGGGGAGGGAATGTGCTGGGTTTGGTAGGGAATTCCCACCAAGAACAGTTGTGTTGCCTCTCTTGGAGTCTCCCTGGAGCTGTTGAGGCACGAGGTGATGCTCAGGGCTGAGGTAGCCCCGGTCACCCCATCTGCTCTGAGCTTTGTGTCCCCAAACAAGGTACAGGGGGAAACCTTGAGGCCACTGAGTGCTTGTGCAGGAGGGAGATGAACACAGGGATGTCATGGGAGCGCTGGGTTTTGCTCCAGGGCACTGGAGGACAATGCTGGCTGTGAGATCGAACCCATCTCATTCCAGCAGAGCACCAAGGACCTTCCCAGTGCAAGGACTTGCTGTCAGTGCCTGGATTACCTCCTTGGCTGCCTTCTCCCAGTCCAGGCGGGAGATGAAGGTGATGAAGACGGTGCAGAGGATGGAGACGCAGACGAGCATCGCAATCCACAGGCCTGCAGAGGGCACGTGGCATCAGCCAGAGCCAACCCAGCATCCCAGGACAGCAGGTCCAGAAAGGGGATGTCACCCAGGTCAGAGAGGACAAGGGGTGGTCATGGGTGCCTGCTGTGGGGCTGGCACGCCTGGCACCAGTTACTTTTTCCCAGTAAAAGCCCCTAGCAGCTGCAGGAGCATTCCCAGTCCACCCCAGTGTGCCCAGGCAGGTCAGAGGGGGGACAGAGGCAGGCACGAGGGTTATGGTGAGCCCTCAGCGGAGCAGCATCTGCCCATGGGGGTTTGGGGTGCAGTGCCCAGGGGTCAGTACCCATGACGCCGATCTTGGCCACGAAGAGCAGCACGGCTGCCAGGGGCATGCCCACACCGTAGTAACTCACGGCGTTGAGGATGGCACCGAATTTCTGCTTCCCGACGCCTCGGAGCACCCCACTGCAGGCACCCTGCCAGGAAGGGAGACAGGCTGGGGCACGGAGCATCACCTCAGCCAAATTTGGGAGATGACCCAGCTCCCTGCCTCTGCCCATTATTTCTGTGTCCCTGCCCAGTCCTCTGGGTCACCATCTTTTTGTGTGCTCGATGTTTTCTAAGGGATGATCCCAGGAGCTCTGCAGGGTACTGGTGTGGGCACCAGTGCTCAGCTGCAGCCTGAGGGACCCTCAACTGACCGACCCATGATGCTGCTGCTGAGCACCAAGATTCCCTATGGAAAACAGCAGCATTCCCTGGGACTTACAGTCATGGCTTCAAACAAGTGGAAGACAACGTAGATTGGCATGACCCACGCCACCAATTCAATGATCTCCCTGAGGATGGAGGAAAGCCAAGGATCACTTTTGGGAACTGACCTCCACACCCCAAGGCCAGGAGCTGGGGGCACTCACTTGTCCTTGGTGAAGACGTATCCCAGCACGTTCCTTGTGGAGGCTAAAATGGCCCCCACAATTACACAGAACACCCCTAAAAACACAGCACAGAGCTGAGCCCAGCCTGGCCGTGACGGAGAGCTGGGGAGAAGAGGCAGGCAGAGGACTACAAACCCTCCCTGCTCCATGGGAAGGAGTCCAGGAAGAGATTTCCCAGGATGTTGTGGACTGACCTGTGCAGATCAGGCTGGTGGTGGAGGATCTCTTGGCCGCCTCGACGTCGCCGGCGCCCAGCGCGTTCCCCACCTGCACACCGGCAGCTGTGCCCAGCCCCAGGGGGATCTGCAACCACAGGGCTCTGACAATGGGGTTGTCACAGTGACAGTGGGATAACCACCCAGAAAAGAGCAGGATGGAGTTCGGGATTTGATTTAAAGTATCTCTGTAGGGGGGGTAGGCAGGAGCAGGGAGAGACTCAAGTGCAGAGGGGGAAGATGGAGGTTTGCTGGAGCTGATTTTTGCTGTGTACCTGTCTTGGGATGGCCCCCACAGAGCCCTGGTCTGTAGTGATAACTCAGCCCTTACCATGAAAGCCACAACAGACACCTCATAGATGATGGACTGGACAGAGAGCTCGATGACACTCAGCAGGCCTGTGGGACAGGAGGGGTCAGCGCTGGCTTTGGGTGCTGCTCAGGGTCAAGCCTGGCCATCTCCTGGCAGCTCCCCTCTCCACTGACCTATCAAGAAGCTCCCAATCTCGTAGGTCCACCACTCAATGCACATCATGAGCATGCTGGGGATAGCCAGGGAGGTGAAGCTGTCCCACTCCAGAAGGCACTCGCTGGACCAGCCTGTGGAGAGGAGAAACAGCACCTGATGGACGGCCAGACTGCCCAGATTTTACATCCTGCACAGCACCTGAGGCAGCTGAAGGTGCCATTCCAGTTCTCAGAGCCAGCAGCTCCTCAGCTCCACAGGATCTCCAGCAGCACAGAGTCCACCTACAACCTCTCTCCAGTGGGCCACAGAGCAGCACAACCCTCAGCTCATCCCTCCTGGAGCGGAGTGTCCAAGGACAACCTCCTGCTTACATCTGTGCTCATCTGGCTTTGGGGCTGAACCTTCCAAAGCCTCAGCAGAAAGTTTCATTTCTGCAGAATGTTCAGTGCTGAGCAGGCAGCTCTGCCAGCGCCAGTGCGTGACGAGGTGCCACTGAGGCAGCACCGTGGTACCCGGGGCACGTCGGGCTGGGGTTAATATTTCACCATCAGGACAAGCAGAATTCCTCTTCTATCCAGAACGCCTGATAGAAATTCTATGGACACTTTTGGGTAAAGCAGGAAGCAGAGGGAGCAGGGGAGATGCCCTTACCTCCCCAGGTGTTCACGTGGAGTTTCCGGCCTATGATGTACAGGAACAAGAAAATGGTTTGTGAATACTGAGCGATGGTGTTGGCCCAGGCAGAGCCCCTGCAGAGGAAGTGAGAAAGGTCATTGGCATCCTGCTAATGCCTCCCTTAGGGTGGAAAAAGACATCCGGCCATGCCCCTGTGAGCTCAGTGTTCCCTTGCCATTGCCAGGTGCCCTGTTTTCCTCTCCAGGGGACATGGGTGCTACTCACGTGATGCCCAGGTGGAACACGTAGAGTAAGACGTAGTTTGCAGCCACGTTGACGATGTTGCCAATGACCCCACTCAGCACCAGCGGCCACATGATCATCTGCAAAGAGGAGGAGATGGAAGTCTTCAAAAAGGTTTTGGGAGAAAGGTGTGAAGGTCCCTGCAGCCCCACTCTCAGTGCCTTTTCCAGAAAAAAAACCCCAGACTTCCAGTGATGTTGCCTGCTTGGAAAATGGATATGATAGAGGTAAATCCCTGATGTGGGGAAGTATGAAGGGAGGTGGATGGATACAGCTGGCAGCAGGATGGGATGATCTACAGGGTCAGAGCTGTTTTGGGGCACCAGGTCACTGGGAAGGGTGAGCATGGAAACCCTGGATGTCCAGTGGAAGGGAGCCCTGAGCCAGGGTGAGTGAGGACTTCAGGACCCACCTGGTTCTGCAGGTATCTTGTCTCCAGGTTATATAGAAAAACCACCTGCAAAGGAAGTTTTGGATGAGATGAGCCAGTGCTGAGCAGCAGGAGGGGGACAGCCTGTCCCCATGTGCAGGTGGCATCCAGGGTGCCCACGGGCACTCACCGGGAGGGCAGGGAGAAATGCGTTCACGTAGTGCTGAGTCAACCTGGGGGCACACACAGGCGGGGTCAGGGAGGGGCATGGCCATGGCCACCGTCCTCTCAGCCCCTCCACGCCAGGGAGGGATGAGGGCACCACCCAACCTGGAGACCTCGGGATCCTGCCGGATGAGCAGCATCAGCTGCTCGATGTTGATGAGGATGGCGCAGCAAGGGAAGCAGCAGAGGAGGATGATGATGGTGGCACGCTGCAGGATCACCCCCACACGCATCAGGTTCTTGCTGCCATAGGTCTGCAGGGTGAAAGGGAAGCAGTGACATCAGCTGGTGCTGGGGGAAAGGGGACCCTGCAGAGCATGGAGCAGCCTGAAGACCGCCTGGGAAGGATTTGGAGCACAGATCTCCTCCTTATGGGTTTGCTACCTGGGGATAAGCTTCCCCAGCTCACAGGAGCAGCCAGGGCTCCATGAGGTGCCTGGGCATCATCAGCTGATGCTGGAAATCCCCCGTGTCCCCTGGACAAGGGCCAGCATGTCCCACCCACCTGTGATATCAAGGTGTCACACGCTGAAGTCAAACCATAACCTACAGAGATGGCAGTGACATTTATAACCTGGGAGTTAAACAAAACAGAGTGAAAGTGAGCATTTAAGGCTTTCAGGGAGGGAGAGAGACTGAAAGGAAAAGTGAGAGTCTGAAATTTCCTCTGTCCTTTTCCCCTGCCGTATCTCATCCCAGGGTCAGCAGGGAGGGAGCTGGTGCCCGGCCCGGGGAATGCTTACAGCGATGGCCAGCGTGACAGAGGCCAGCTCAACCTTGCCCAGGTGGCCACAGAATATGGAGCTGACAAGGTGGATCAGGAAGATCAGCAGCTGGATCAGGATCTAAGCACGGAGGAGAGCTGAAGGTTAGAGGTGGAGGGAGCAGGGGTGGCTGTGCTGAGGGGGGGTCTCTCCTCCCGGGTCCTTACCAGCGGCGCCGCCAGCACCAGCAGGTTCCTCACGTCCTCCCAAAAGTATTCCGGAATCCAGCGGCGTTTCTTCTCGCAGCTCCCGGGTGTGAGATTGCCCTGGCCAGCGGCCCTTCCCTCCCCGAAGCCATTCTCCTCGGGGAAGGTCTCCGGCTTCATGCTGCCCTGCCAGGGGAGTGGAACAAGCCCCTTCCTCCGCGCTCTGTTAAACCCCGCTGCGGTGAGCAATGTGTAACCACGCTGGGGTGAACTTCAGCCGGGGCCGGGCGGTCCGGCTGGGCTGGTGATGGGAATGTGGGCAGTGGGTCAGGGCAGGGCACGGGCTGGTGGAGCCCAGCGAGGGTCCTGGCAGTGCAGTGGGCAGCGCAAAGGAGCCCGGACACACCGTGCAAGGCACTTGCTGCCTGTCCTGAGCCAGCGTTAGGGGCTGAGCCCTCCTAAAACCACCCTGAGAACCCTCCTACCTCTCCTGCTTCACCACAGCTCCACCGGCCAGTGGGCTGGAGGGTCATCCTCCTCTTCCAGCGGCGGTGGAGGATGGCTGGGGGTGTGTGCGGCTCTGGCGAGCTGCTGCCGGCAGTGGCGGGGCAGTGCCTCGTTCACGCTCATCACAGGGGCCAGGACAAGCCGGCCCCCTTGGCTCCAGCTGTCCCTGGCACAGCCCCGCCGTGTCGGGTTTCACTGGCACCGCTCCCCCAGGCCGAATATACCGTCCTCGACCCGGTGGGGAGCCAGGGGAGGGGAGCTGCTGCCCAGTGCAGACCCCACCTGCACGGAGTGGGCGGTGGGCTGGGAGAGGTCATGGGCAGAGGGAGACACCTTCCTCCTCTCCCTTCCACTCCCAAACCTACCGGGTTTCTGAGCAGGGCAGAGGCTGCCCCGTCCTCCCACTGCTGTTGGGGATGATGGCAGTTTCAAGCTCGTTTGTGTCACATTTTTTCCTTCCCTGCCCATAGGCCACCAGCACCAGGAGAGCTGAAGGAGGTGCCACGCATCTGCTCTATGAGGTATTGTCCTCCCAGGGCCCAGCGAGTGACACGTCACAGTCACTCACTGCAGGTAAGAGCCTGGACAGGCCCAGAGGTGCTCAGTGCTGGGGGGTTTGCACTATGACATAGGGCAGTCCTCTGATGGCTCTGTAGGGTTGAGCTCAACACCCGTGACAACGACAAATCTTGCTTTCATACCCAAGGGGAAGAGTGTTAAGACTGTGTCTGGAGCCAGCTCCAAACCTCAGGGCCAAGACCAGACCCATGTCTTCCCTCTCAACAGCACAGCCCTGCCAATGACCAGGGTCATGCTCACAACACATTAAACAGACTAACATTTACTCAGAAAACTTTATTGTATCAAAATCCCACCTTACAAAAGTGCAAAGAGTTGCTTTAGGCCCGTGCCCGCCCTGCAGAGGGAGAGAGGGGTCAGGGCCAGCAGCCAGCACCCAACAGCCCAGCAGCAGTCAGACATCTTCCAGCAAATTCCATTTTGTTCTGTGCTGCCACAGTGGCTGCAAGTGGGATTTGCCACCCCAAGATGCTGGCACAGGCTGGTGTGTGAGGAAATATGCTGTGGGCAGCAGGAGACTCTGCCATGAGCAAATGAGATGGACTAATGTCCCCAGAAAGCAGGATAGCAGCACCAAGACCCTGTCTCATTCCCAGGTCAGCTCCAGCATACACTCCCAGCTCTCACAAGTGACATCCCAGTGCAGTGCAGGAGAGGAACCAGCTCTCAAGCACTTTTTTTCCCAGGTGCCACATCCTCACCCCCTTTAAGAACTCTGTGTGTGTGGGATAAAACATCGTGAATTAACCAGAAACCGTGCAAAGGGACTTTTTGTAAGGCACTGAGGGGGGAATTCCTTCCCCACCCCATCCTCCTGGGACATTGCCACGTGCCCTCCTGCTCCATGCACAGTTCCCCAGTGTCCCTGGTTTTAGCCATTGCCAGTCAGGAGCCGGACCAGGATTCCCACCAGCAGGACAGCGATGGCAACAGCAGCAGCCAGCACACGGCGGATGACCACAGCCCTCCACTCCACAGGGGGAAGAACAGGGACAACAACAGGCTCCTCCTGGGGGCTGAGCTCACAGCCAGGCTGCCTCTCGCCCATCACAATGCTCTCAGGCAGGACCATGGTGTCCCTGGTGTCCCCGGTGTCCCCGGTGTCGCCAGTGTCCGTGCCAAGGGAGGTGTAACCTGAGGGACAGAGGTGAGCATTGCAAGGGAGGCTGAGCTGCCCAGCCAGGGGCTTCCAGGCTGATGCTGCACAAGCACCAGTGACAGTCCTGAGGGTCCTTTCCTAAGGCTTGGGGACACTGGGACACACAGCTGCAGCTGTCCCAGGTGAGGCGGGCATGGGGTGGCAGTCCAGGGTCTTCCCTGGCGCAGCCTATCCTGCACCCCATTACTCAGTGCAGGAGAGGTGCCACTGGCCCAGGGCTCTTTCCAGCCATTTAAGCCTCCAGGACAGACATGGCTGCCATGACTGGGAAGGAAAGGAAGGGGTTGGGTGGAGAATTTGGGCTCTCTGCCTGGTGTCAGGCCCGGCTACATACCCACAGCAGATGTTTTGTTAGCAGCTGTGCCATTGGAGTTCATGTCTTCCACTTGTTGTTTCATTCCAGCTCGGACTTGAGCCTAAAAACACAGGGAAGAGTTGCTCTTCTCAGGGCAATAGTGTCCTGCCCAGCCCCAAAAACCCTCTACTCTCCCAAGACAAGCATTCTCAGCACCAAACCGTTCCTCTGCTACAGGAGGACAGATCCCAGTTCACTTCTGCCTCCTCCTAGAGGGCTGTAGTGTTGTACTGAAACAGGAATTAACTCGGTACCTTTCAAGAATTACCAGAGAAAAGCACAATTCTCACCTCCTCTGCAGCTTTCCTCCAATCCATTCGGATGACAAAAGCCAAGAAGGAAAGGGCTTGCACGGAGATGCAAATGATCATCCCAACCCACAGACCTGCAGCAATGGGAAGTTACTTCAGGGAGGGCTTGAGGAAAACCTGCCTTTGCCAGCCACTGCCAGAGTGCCCAGGGACTTCAGCCCAAGAACTTTCAAGGAAACAGCTCCTGGGGGAGCTGGGAGTAAGCTGGATTTCCTGGGATGTACTCAGTGCCCACCCCAAACACAGCAATGTGCAATCCAGCCCTGCTGATCCAGAGGAAGATCCCAGCACGAGTTTCAGGGCTGAGCCTTTGCTCAACACAGCTAACACAATGCCAGCTGGAGGGCACACGTACCTAACACCCCCATCTTGGCTGCAAACATCAGGGAGATGCCGATGGGGAAGCCGATGGTGTAATACCCGACGGCGTTGGCGATGGCACCCAGCTTCTGCCTGCCCGTGCCCCGCAGCACCCCACCACAGGTCGCCTGAGGAGAGCAGACAGAGAGGTCACTGCCAGGTGACTCTGGGCCATGGCATGGCCCTGGGGACAGGGAAACCCACAGCACTGTCCCACCAAGCCAAGAGGGACCAAAGCCACATTCTGGAGCAGGTGGTGTGGGGCTCATCTCGCTCCAGCTGCCGACCCAGAAACCGAGCAGATCCCAAGGAGCTTCCCCACAGTGCCCAGGTCCCTCCCCCAGGACATGACAGGAGGAAATGGGCCAAAATTACTGTCTATTGAGTATCCCAGTGTGCTGGGAGAACCTGGTATCTCTGAAGACCCAGCTGCTCACTTGTGTTGCTTTGATAAACCTCTAAAAAGCTGGAGCCTTGGCCAGGGGAAGAGAGGAGGAAAAACTGGGCTGCTACAAGCACAGAGGACACCGAGGTGCTGCAGATAACACCAGCAGCTGCTGTGACAGTTTCTCAGTTTGCTTCTCTCATTTTAACAGGTCCAGAGTGGGCTTCAGGCAGCTTTGCACCCCAAGCTGCAGAGAGGAATCTCTCCACGTGCTGGAATACTCACTGCTGTTGCATCCAGCAAGTGGAACGGACCAAAGATGAGCATCACTTTGGACACCAAGCTGACAATCTCCCTGTTGGGAAGATGTATGGACTGATCAGAAGAAGCAGCACCACCTGGTCCCTGGTTCTCACACATCTTCCTCAATCAACCACAAAGGCTGATGCCAGTTTCCTGATCCCAGCCTGCTACCATGGTAGTGTCCCCGTGTTAGAAGCAGCTGTGCTGCCCAGGGACACAGGGAAATGGGGAGGAACCTTTGAGGAACCTTTGCCAGATGGGAGTTTATGAACTCTTATCTGGCAGCAGCTTCTGGGGTATAAATAACACCGCCCAAGAAGGCAGTCATACTCAAAAGAAAGCTGTTAACCCACGTGTCATTGGTGAAGATGTATCCCACCACATCCCTCAGGCTTCCCAGTAATGCTGCAACCACCACAGCAAAAACCCCTGAAAGAAAAAGAAATAGTCAAATTCCTTCAAGGGCAGCACAGCCTGCTCCTGACCAAGGCCCAGACCTCAGGGGCTTCATGGGGTGGGGACTGGACTTCGCTGACCTCAAATGGTACTGCAGCAGAGGATAAATCTGCTTTCCTCACACTCTCAACAGATACTCCCTCTGCCCTCTGGAGTGTGAGGACAGGAGGCTAAACTGTATTTTTGATCATGAAAGCCTTTGCGCCAGGCTTGTAACAGGAAAAAGGAATCAGGATCTTGCCTTGCCCAAAGGGTCTGAACAAGTGGGATTGGGTTCCTGTGGGGAGGCCCCCAGCCCTGTCAGAGGGAAACTGAACCATTTGCTGACAATTGCCTTTTCTTCTGCTCTGCAGGACTGCACTGACCTGTGCACAGCAGTGCAGTGATGCAGGAGGTCTTGGCTTGCACCACATCCCCTGCTCCCAAGGCATTGCCCACTCTGACACTCGCAGCCACGCTGATGCCCAGGGGCACCTGAGAAGCAGGAGACAAGAGGAGGTGGGTGACAGCAGAGCCTGCAGTGACAGCAGAGCCTGCAGTGACAGCAGAGCCTGCAGTGACAGCAGAGCCTGCAGTGATTTTCTCCTTCCCCAGTGGGAATTGGGGACAAACTGGCATTGCTGCAGTGAAGGGATTTTCCACCTGCAGCACACCTTGGATGTGCAGCTGCATGGCCAGCTTTGAGAGGCATCCCCTGCCTGGTACCAACCCCTGCTTCCCACCTCAGCACTGATCCACAGAGCCACTGTTTTGGGGTTCCTCCCAGGCTGTTTGGGGTTTCACACCTCCAGCCCTTACCATGTAGGCGACACAGGCGAGCTCGTAGATGACAGATTGTGCACCCAGCTCCACCACGCTGATCAGCCCTGGAAAAGATTTTCCACCTCCTTCACTGGCTGAAAAGGAGGCATCTATCCCCATGGAATAGATGGGAACACCTGCAGTGTCCTGCAGACCCAACCCTGTAGGTGAGGAGGCTGCTGCTGGCAAGGGGGGCTCTGGGGACTCACTCAGGCAGCAGCCACCAAGGACCAGAGGGAAAAGAGGATGGGGACTCACCAGCCAAGAAGCTCCCAATCTCAAAGGTCCACCACTCAATGCACATCATGACCATGCCAGGCACTGCCAGCCAGATGAAGGAGCCCCAGTCCACGAGGCACTCCCTGCTCCAACCTGACACGAGGAGGTGAAGCAGAATGAACATATGTTCTCCATCTCCTCCCCTAAAGGGGAGCCACATCCTCTCCTGGACACTCTCTGAGGACAACCACCCCTGCAGCCCACAGGACATCAGCCCAGGACTGCTGCTGTGCCATTGCTGAGAGAGAATATTTGACAAGAATGTGTTTGGAGCTACAGTAAAGGCCTTGAGGACATGGCTACAGCATCTTCCCACTGTGAGGGGATGGCAATCCCTATGTCAGGTGCTGGTGACAGTGCCAGATTGCCAGGCCCAGACACTGGTATTCTGAAGGGTTAAGGTAGAACATTACCTCCCCAGGTCTTCACATGGATCTTCTTCCACCACATGTAAAGGACAAGGAGGATGACCTGGGTGTACTGAGAAACCATGTTAGCCCAGGCAGAGCCCCTGGGGAGAGAAAGAGGCAGGCAGGTTACAAGTGATCCTTCTGCACCTCCTCAGCCACAGCAGGACAGACCCAGGGGCACCCACAGCAACCTTGCTGCAGCTAAGGGACAGACCCCTCCAGCCTCAGCTTTGCAGACTGGGGCTGAGGGGAGAGGGTGGCAAAACTGGGCACCCAGGGCACCCCCCCGAGCCCTGAGCAAACCCCTGCACCCAGGGAGAGACTGTCACCAGCCCTGCTCACACTTACACCATGCCCAGCTTCAGAGCATAGAGGAGGAAGGCATTCATGGCTGCATTGAGGATGTTGGCTGCAATCCCTGTCACCACCTGAGGCATGATGATCTCCTGGAAGCCAAGGAGGAGCTTTGGAATTTCCTTCCCCAAAATGCAGCCCAAGCCCCACAGGAGAACACACAGGAGACCTCCAGCAATGCCCAAGGACAAAGCCAAGAAGGCAGCTCCTGTTCCAGGTGAGGCTGGGCTGTGTGAGACATGCAGGAGGTGACAAGCAGAGCTCGGGTGCAACCCATAAAACACAGAGTTGGGAAGTAGGAAATGGAACCAGCTAAAGGAGATTCCCACAACTCAGCCAGGGCTAGCTGGGAAGCTCTGAATGACACACTCAGCCCAGCTCTCCCCAGAACAGGGTGAACTTAGATTCCCAAGTTTGTGCATGTTGCTGGGAATACCTGCATTCCATGGCCAGAAGCTGGCTAATTGTACAATACCTGACTCAGTAAATATCTTGTCAGCAGCTGGTACAGAAAGGCCGCCTGCAAAAGTCAGGATTCAGTTCATCACCACACTGTGGCTCAACAGCCAGGTGCCCACTGACACATCAGTCCCCCCCCCACCTTCTTCCAAAACCCCTGTGCTCCAGCTGAAGCACTGCCAGCACCCAAAACCAAGAGCGACAGAAAGCACATCCCATTCCCACTGGGAAGACAGAGCAGTCTCCAAATTGGGAAATCTCCAATGCATCCTCATCAGCATGAGACAGCCCAGAAAGCTTGGAAGAAAGGATAAACCCACAGACCCTTATCCCACAGGGGTACTGCCCCATGCCTCAGAGGAGTCAGAGCCCAGCAGCTGTGAGTGTGGGAACAGCTCCAGCCTTTATCTCGGGGTTAAGAGTGAGGCTGGAGGCCCTGGTTCCAATGTCCACCACCAGTTACATGGCCACTGCAAAGGCCTTTGCACAGGAAGATGAGAGAGCCCCTGTTTGCTGGTCCAGCAGCTGCACATCTGGTACGACACAAGGTCAAGGGGCACGTTGTAAAACCCCAACCCTGCCCTGTGAGCTACACAGCAAAGGCCCTCCCTCCTTTCCCTGGTGTTCCTAAGGGACACAGAGCTTCCAACAGCTTTAGCAGAGACTTACAGGAAGTGCTGGAATAAAGATCATCACGTAGAGCTGAGTTAACCTGGAAAGAGAGTTGTTTCCCCAGTTAATGATACAGCAAAGCAAGAGCCAAGCCAAACAGCATTGCACTCAAGCTCCAGAGAGCCTTGATTTCAACACTCCATGGCAAATGTCTGATCCAGAAGGGCTGGATCTCACCCCTGACCTGGAGACCTCGGGGTCCTGTCGGATGAGCAGGAGGATCCTCTCAGTGTTGATGAAGAGGGCCCAGCAAGGGAAGCAGAACAGCAGCAGGATGAGGATGCCCCGCTGAAGGATGGTGCCCACCTGTTTCAGGTTCTTGCTGCCATATGTCTGGGTCAGGAGAGAGGATCAAGGTGGGCATCACAGGGAGCCAAAGGGTCTGGGCAAACACTCAGGGCAACAACAGGACAATTAAATGCCTTTCCCATGCCCTGCAGCTGCAAATGCCTGGCTGGTTGGGTGTATCTCACTCTCAGGTAAGATTGCAAATCCTTTGGTACCCAGGGCTCCTTGGGGAGGAAGCAGGCTCCAGCCAGAGTGTTTGCAACCCTGTTCTGTCTGGCAGCTGCCACCCCCCCCCCCGCCCTTTGTGCCCAGATCACACTGCAGAGGAGGTGACACACCAGCACATCCCCCCAGGCACAGGAAAGGGGGACTCACCTGGGTCATCAGCGTGTCACAGGCTGAGGCTAAACCAGAACCGATGGAGATGCCTGTCACGTTGATAACCTGCAGGAGAGACAGAGAACCTGGCCCACAGCACTGCGTCCCTCCCAGCTGGGTGGGGAGACAGTTCTGCTACAAGTTTTTGGGAAGTTTTCCAGTCCTTCTCTATTTCTCAGAATAACACAGTCTTTTTAACCAAATGGCCTCCTCTCCCCTCTGGGGAAAAGGATCTTCTAGCAAGGGGTGAAGATCTAAAGCACCACAACAAACAGTGCTGTTCCTGGCTACATGCCCAGGTCTGGTGGGTTCAGAGAGCTGGCCAGAGGCTCCCCGGTGCTGGCTTTGCACTGGCACAGGCACTGAGTGCTCAGCTCCCCTCTCCTGCCTGTGCTCAGAGCAAAAGAAAGAACAGGGCCCTCACGTATACATTCTTACAGGTTTGGTTTTTTTTATCTCTTCTTTTTTCAGTGACACACAATTCATATGTTTGAAACCCAAGGGGAACTGGAGCAACACGTACAGACACAGCCAGGGTCACAGCATCCAGCTCAGCTTTCCCCAGGTGGCCACAGAAGATGGAGCTGACCACGCTGATCAGGAACACCAGCAGCTGGGCAAAGAACTGGGATGAGAGAAGGAGATGTTGAGATGAGGACCTGTTAGGGCTTGTGGAGCACCACCCTTCCCCCAGGAGCTGGACTATGAGTGCTCAGGTTTCCTGGTGTTTCTGTCCATGCCTCAAGGCCAGAGCTCTGCTGAGGTCCTGGGAACCCATCCCTGCTTGCCAAGCACTGCTGGGCAGGGGAGGCAGCCCCAGGACTCACACAGGTTCTCGGTGGCTTTGTCTTTCAAAGCCCACCTCTACCTGCCCTGTGGTGTTTTGGTGTTACACAGCCAATCTGCCAGATGACCTCGTTTAAGAGATGCTTAAGAGCTTCACTAGAAATCAAGTTTCCCAAGATGAAGGCTGCATAGAGAAGGGAAAATAAAACATCTTAGTGCTTTTCCATATTTGCGTGCATCTGTGGAAAACTATCCTCCAAAACCACAACATCCTCTCCTCCTGGAGAGACACCAAGGCCAGTCTGCGTGTTCCTTGCCAGCAGTGCATAACAACGCTGCAGCAGAGATTGATCTCCAGACCTCATTTTCCCTTGGCAGGAGGAGGTGCCCTCTACAGACGTCCAGAGCACAGCTCGAACCAGATGGCAGGAATTAGGGACATTTATACCCGTTGAGGGGTGGGCACAGCTGAAAAACATGCCCAGGAGCTGTTCAAGCTCCTTCCCACACAGCAGTTGGCAAGCCAAGAGTGCAGAGATGCTGGAGAAGCAGCTCTGAGGGGTCAGAGGAAGAGCAGAACAATCCCTTCTCCTCTGCAGACCTCCCACTGCTGCCTGCAGATGCAGTCCTGCTGCCAAGCCCAGGCATGTTCGACTTAATGCTGTGAGTAACCCCCACAGGAGGGGTCTGTACCACCAGCATCATCTTAGCACAGTGTTTATCATGAAATGATCATTAAACAGCAGCTGTAGGTTTGGGTTTGAGGTGTCTGTGCACGTGGAGGAGCAGGCAGTGCTGCCTGGATGCTTGAGGGGACTAAGAGGGCTGGATGTCTTCAGCTGCAGAAACTGAAACTAGTCCAGACTTCCCCTGCTGACTGAACACAGCAGGTCAGGGATTTGATGTCAGGGAGGGTGCCTCCGAGAAGTTTAACAGTTGGTAGTTATTTACCAGATATAGCAGAAGACTAAAAGCACAAAATTTCACACGCGATTGATTAAGACCAGGGCTGTGGTGCGTGGTTCCCCTTTGAGGAAGCCTCTGCAAAATGTGCTCAGCACGGTCTGTGCCAACTGCCAAAGGGTCCATTTCCTTCCAGAGGGTCCATACAAATGGCAAACGGCAGCTCCAGTGCGGGGAGGATTTCAGGACAGCGAGTCATAGGGCACCTTTGCACCCAGAGCCGGCTGGAAGGGCCACCTGCGGACCTGGCACTACGCAAAGTGACTCGCTTGTCCCTCAACGAGTGAGTGACAGTGGCAGTGCCAGGGCTCAAGCATGGTTTCACAGAGCAGTTTAACAGCTTAGTCCCCCTCCCCGAGCCCACCACTCCTCTTCCAAAGCCGTGCTGCAGGGAAGCAGGGACCACGAGGGGCAGCAGCAAGAGCTCCTGGGGCAAGGAGCAGGGATCCGGGCTCCAAGCCAGGCATGAAGAGTGGTGGAGGGACCCCGCTGGCCCCGGCGCGGGCGGGAGGCACATCCCCGGTCGCAGATCCGTGCCCGGAGGCTGGAGGCAGCCGAAACCCGGCGCCACGGCACCAGCAGGGCCCGAGGTCTCCCTCCTCGGCATCCCGGAGCGCCCGGGGAGCGCTGCCCGGCTCCGGGCGGCCGAGCCCCGCCGCGATCTCCGTCGCGGGGACGCGATCGCGCCCCGTGTCCCCCGTGTCCCTCCCCGTTCCTCCCCGCCCAGGGTCTCACCACGGGCCCCGCCAGCCGGGCCAGCTCGCAGCACTCGTGCCGTGCGCCCGCGGGCAGGAGGCGCCGGGCGCCCCGCAGGCACCGCGCTACCGCCATGGCCCGCCCGTACCGCCCGCGCCGCCTCCGCCGCCTTATGGGCACGGCCCGGTCGCCTCCGCCCCCGGGGCTGTGGGCGGGGCGGAACGGCTCGGCACGGCTCGGCACGGCTCGGTGCTCCGGGTCCGGGAGCCCAGCGGGACCCCCACGGCCGTGCTCTGACAGCCTGGCGGCAGCCGGGGGCTCCCGACACACGTGCGGGCCAGAGCCAGAGTCCCCCGTCGGGTTTTGGGGGGTTGGGGATCCCCTGATTGTGTTGGTGGTTTGGGCATCTGCTGTGCAAAGGGCAGGGGACCCCACTGTTTGTTCACTGACGTCTGGAGCTCTCCTGCTCATCGGCTCTGCGATGGGGAGCCCCTGAGGAGCCACATGATGACCAGGGGTTCAGCAGAGGTCCGGAGACCCCCAGGTACAGTCTATGGACTGGGGAACTCCTTGTGGGGACAATGGTTCAGGACTGTGTGTGAGGTGGGTCCCCCAACACAGGGGCTGTCAAAGGCAGGAACAGGACATCTGAGCAAAGGAATGTCCCCTCTGCCATCAGCGTCATGGAAATAGTGGAGGGCAGCTGGCTCTGGGCAGCCTGCCCTTCTCCATCCACCCACCAACACCTCGTGAGCAGGGACTGTCCCTGATCCAGGGATTCCCACCCAGCAGGCCTGTGCCCAGTGGTGCGGCTGACAGGGTGAGGAGGTTGGAATGGCTGTGTTTGCCCAACACCTGGTGAGAAGCTGATTTGGTTTGGGTGGGAGGCTGGGTTGTTACAGGAGTGAAATTTTACCTAAGTGCAGGTACTCGTAACCAAGCAGCTGTAACCAAACCTATTGCTAACGCATGGAAAAAAAATGCAGTGGAAAGTGGGTCTCGTTTTTCCAGCTGTTTAAATGCTGCCCTGGTGCTTTATAGCTATGGTGTCACCAGCCTGAAATGTAATGTCTCATTAATGTTTCACTTATCCCCTTGTCCCTTCAAATAAGATGTGGCATCACAAAAAAATTGTATAGTCGTAGTGGTGAGTCACAGTCATTCTGATTTTATGTGCTCTGATGAAATCAGGGTATTTCCAGATAAAAGAGTGCTCCTCTCAATGATCTTTCCCTCCTCCTCTGTCACCAGTGGTTGTAGGATGGTGCTGCAGGGCCAGCTAGGAAGAAATAGAAATGGTTATCAGAAAAGGTGGTAACAGGCTGGTGGTGTGACTGTCACCAGCCTGGCTGTGAGACAGCCTGAGGGTTCCTGCGGTGCTGTTATCTCCTGTGGAGGCAAAGATGGGAAATGATAAGGCTCAGATGGTGCTATTGGTGGTCCTAAATGAGCAGTGCAAGTGTGAGTCCCTTTGAAGTCTACTGGTGACCCTGCTGAGATCAATACCCTGGGCTGGTGAAGAGCAGGGAGAGAATCAGGCAGAAACCTGTGGGAAAAGGACTTTGAAAATAAGAATTACCATTTTTCCAGGCTTCAGGGAGAAATATTGCCTCCCAGTCCCAAGGGCCAGGTCCTGGGCTAGCCCCCAGAGAGCCAAATGCACACAGAAGGGCTGTGATAGAAATCCCTTTCCTTGTGTTTTGCTGGTGCTGTTTGAAATCAGCTCTGGTCTCTTCCAGAAGCACTGTTCTGTGTTTCCATGGTGAAACGTGGATCCCAATCCTGCTGGAAAGTGGCAGAATGGGTACCCCAGGACCTGGTTGGATGAGCAGGGATGCCCTGAGACTGGCACAGCAGACCTGGTGCCACCTCTGCCTCTGTGGCAGGGGCAAGGATCTTGCCAGCTGCCCGGTGGGATTCAGCAGGACTCATCTTCCGGAGCCACAGACGATGAGGAGGGTCAAAGGTACCACCAGCTGCCCTCAGCAATCCGGATATTAACGGGATTGCAACACCACTTGGAAGAATCTGAAGGGTCAAACTCCATGCGGTCATTTTAGACCTCCAGTGAATGCAGAGCAGCATTTTGGGAGGCTGATACCTTGACGCAGACACGTTTAAAGGAGTTAATGTGTGACCAGCCACAATCCAGCTGCAGCAGGCCCATGGCCTGCCCTGCTGGAGCTGGTTCTGGCAGCTGGGACCCTGTTCAGTTATCAGCAATGCTGATGTGACTCCAGAAGAAAAAAAAAACTGAGAGGAGAAGGATTGCAGTTGACTTGCATCATGTGCAGAGCAGAATTAGCCCTTTTTTCCCCTGCAGATTCCCAGCAGGATGGCTACACCAGGCTTTCTCTGCATATGGATGTCCATAATCTGAAACACAGCCAATATCTTGCTGCTAAAATACACCCCACAAATGTACTCGTAATTAAGAGCTGTCAAATTAAGGAGAATGTCAGCACACAATGGATTTATGTCAAACACTGGACTGTTTGAAGGGTGGCCCTTCCTTTAAGAGACCTTGCTGTGGGCTGATGCCTGCATACTGTAGAAAATCCACTCCCCTCAGTGCAACGCTGAGTTCAGAATGCAGCTGAATTAAAAACTAAAGAGCTTTTTGCAAACAAATTCGTTTTTAGGATCAGATGATCAGAGCCATCAGTGGATACTTTAGGGTAACTCAGCTGTTTAAGTGCCACATCCAGATTGTTTTTGAGCACTTCCAGGGATGATGACTCCACCACTACCCTGGACAGCCAATTCCAAGACTTGACCACCTTTTTGGTGAAGAATTTTTCCCAAACATCCAACCCGTTGCAGCTCGAGGCCATTTCCTCTTGCCCTATCCCTTGCTGCCTGGGAGGAGAGACCGACCCACAGCTGGCTACAATCTCTCTCCAGGGAGTTGTGGAGAGCGATAAGGTCCCTTTGAGGCTCTTTTTTCCTGGCTGAGCTCCCCGGGCCCTCCCCGGTCGCGGTCCCCTCTTGCCGTGCGCGGTGTTCCCGGCAGATGGCACCGGAGCCCCGCGGGTCCGGGCTCCCTCCCGGTGCTGCCGCAGCTCCGGGAGCAGCCCGAGGGAACGGAGGGGGGACACGGATCTCCTTTTCCAGCCGTTCTTGTCTCAGCCCATCCGGCTCAACACTTTTAACCCTGCCTCATTTCGTCAGTGTTTGTATTTTTTCTGTGCCGACAAGACCTTAATAAGCACCGGGTGCCTATTAAACATCCACAGAAATCGCCAAATTTTGACAATCATTTGCCAAATACGGGCCAAATATTTGGCAAATGCTTTGGGAAAAAATACTTGCTAAATACTTTAGTGAAAAATACCAGTCAAACTGGGTGCAATATAAAAAGAAACCATGTTTATAAAAAATGAATAGGAGTTAGAAAATTCAGTTAGGCACTGGCTCTAGATAGACAAGAAACTGCTTATTAAAAGCCTTGGGATGCTGTCCTGACTCTTTAATTCCAGTGTCTCAAGCTGGTTCCCAAATGGGAATCCTGAATCTGTGATTCTGCTGCAGAACCAGCAGCTGGGTGGGCTCTCACCCATCACATTTTAAGCGCTCTCATGGTGTAACTTCAGTCACACCTCACTTTGTGATGGGGTTTTTTGTTAAGAACAGCTCTTTCCTCATTTCATTTTATTGTTCTTTAAGAGAGAAATGTTTTTTACTTGTTCTGTGTTTCAGAGCATCTTCCTCATGCTTTGTTCACTAAAAGAGGGGCCAGACATATTAACTGCAGCCATAAATGTTATTTTTACAGCAGAATATTTATCTTGCTGCATGAGTTGGTTGAGTTCAGGGTTGCAGACTTAAAAAACAGCTTCCCTGCCCTGAAGAACCCAGATACTTAATTAAGGCAGATAAGACAGGACAAATGAAAAACAAGACAAAACTTCTCTTGCTTTGAACCACCTCTAGGGAGCAGGTCTTGGCAAGAGAAAAGAGAGATTCTAAAGCTGTAATAATAATAATAATGATAATTAATTGTATTTATAAAGCATCCCCTAATGGCTCTGGATGCTACACAACGATTTTAAATACAATTGAAAGCAACAACAGAAACGAGAAGCCAAATAAGGAAGGGTTGTAAAAATAAAGGTGTTTATTGCAGTGGATAGTAACATTTAAGTGTCCTGTTTTGGGGCTCTTCTGCAGCACGGACACACGGACGTCAGTCGGGAGCAGCTGAGGATCCCAGAGTGAATTCTGCAGGCTTGCAGATTGCAGACTTTGATTACAAAGAGCAAATACATTTTACAGCCTGGTTTGCATGTCACTGTCTCTGCTTTATTTCCTTTCTGTATCCCAGCCAGCCAGACGGTGTAACTCAATGCAGCCCAATTCACGTTTATATTTCTGGATTGGCTTTCAGGTTTTTCTGCCTGCATTTGATAGGGGTAAATACGTATTTTTGTTTGATTTTGGAAATAAGGGAGCAACTCTCTGGGCTTTAGGAAGGCTGGATCTACCTGCACGGGGCCAGCAGGAGGTCACAGAATGGTTTGGGTTGGGAGGGACCTTATGGAAGGAGTCCTGTGAGGAGCGGCTGAGGGAGCTGGGGCTGTTTAGCCTGCAGAAAAGAAGGCTCAGGGGTGACCTTATCACTCTCTACAGGAGGTTGTAGCCAGGTGTGGGTCAGCCTCTTCTTCCAGCCAACAGCAACAAGAGGACAGCCTTGAACTGCACCAGGGGAGGTTTAGGCTGGACATCAGCACAAGTTCTTCACAGAAAAGGTGATTGGGCACTGGAATGGGCTGCCCAGGACAGTGGCGGAGTCACCATCCCCGGAGGGTGTTTAAGACTGGATGTGGCACTCAGTGCCATGGTCTGGTTGGCCATAGGTTGGACTCGATGACCCCAAAGGTCATTTCTCACCCTAGCTGGCTTTGTGTGATCACAGGTCTCCCACGGGCTGGCAGACCTTCCACTGGAGCAGGTTGCTCACAGCCGCATCCAGCCCGGCCTTGGACACTCCAGGGATGGGGCACGCACAGCTCCTCCAAGCAAGTTGTGCCAGCGCCTCACCACCCTCCCAGGGAAGAATTTCTCCCCAGTACCCCACCCCAGAGCGCGCTGTGTCGGTGTGCCCGCTGTGCCGCTGTGCCCGCTGTGCCCGCTGTGCCGGTGTGCCCGCTGTGCCGGTGTGCCCGCTGTTTCAGTGTGCCCGCTGTGTCGGTGTGCCCGCTGTGTCGGTGTGCCCGCTGTTTCAGTGTGCCCGCTGTGTCGGTGTGCCGCTGTGCCCGGTGTGTCGGTGTGCCCGGTGTGCCTGCTGTGTCGGTGTGCCCGCTGTGTTGGTGTGCCCGCTGTGTCGGCGTGCCCACTGTGTCGGTGTGCCGCTGTGCCCGGTGTGCCCGCTGTGCCGGTGTGCCTGCTGTGTCGGTGTGCCCGCTGTGTTGGTGTGCCCGCTGTGTCAGTGTGCCCGGTGTGCCGGTGTGCCCGCTGTGTCGGTGTGCCGTTGTGCCCGCTGTGCCGGTGTGCCCGCTGTGTCGGTGTGCCCGCTGTTTCAGTGTGCCCGCTGTGTCGGTGTGCCCGCTGTGTCGGTGTGCCCGCTGTTTCAGTGTGCCCGCTGTGTCGGTGTGCCGCTGTGCCCGGTGTGTCGGTGTGCCCGGTGTGCCTGCTGTGTCGGTGTGCCCGCTGTGTTGGTGTGCCCGCTGTGT
>JACBWW010000032.1:3002619-3053374 GCA_020086605.1 Lanius collurio | reverse complement strand
GGGGCGGGGCGTGCGCGGCCGGCGGGCGCGGAGCGGAGCGGGCGCGCAGCGGGAGCGGAGCGGGATGGCGGGCGCGCTCACCGACGTGCTGGGAGAGGTGCTGGTGGCCGCCGACGGCGAAGAGGTGGCCGTGTCGGCGCTGGCCGCCCGCGGGGTCTCCCTGGTGGGGCTCTACTTCGGCTGCAGCCTCGGCGGCCCCTGCGCGCAGCTCGGCGCCAGCCTGGCCGCCTTCTACGGGCGCTTCAGGGGGGAGGCGGCGGCGGCCGGCGGGCAGCGCCTCGAGATCGTCTTCGTGTCGGCGGAGCAAGAGCAGCAGCAGTGGCAGGAGGCGGTGCGGGCCATGCCCTGGCTGGCACTGCCCTTCGCCGACAAGCACCGCAAGGTGAGACCCGCGGCCGCGGCCGGGCGGGGGGCGGCGGGGCGCGCCCCGGGCTTTGTCTGGGGGCCGCGGGGCTCGGCCGGGGCTCGGCGCCTTCCAGAAAGTTCCCGGGGGAGCCGGGGAAGCGGCGGGGAGGTGGCGGCTGCTGTCCCGTGGGGCGACGCCGTCTCGCTCGGCTCCTGCGGCCCCGGGGGAGCCCCGCAGGAGGGGAGCCCTGGACTGGGCGCCGTGGTCTGTGCGGGGACCAGACCCGCTGGCCTCGCCGGGCCCCGCAGAGGAGCGGGGCTGCAGGTGAGGTGTGAGGGGAGCAGCTCCTCCGAGCCCGGGCACGGCGGCGCTCAGGCGGGCGCCCGGGGAAAGCAGACCTTGGCGTGGGCAGCGGACACGGTGCCCGTGGGCTCCTGCGTGGGCTTGGGCACAGAAAGGAGCCGTGGCCTCTGCCAGCCGTGGGAGGACACGCCGTGGTTGAGGAGCGAGTGAGCCCGGCTCGGCTGAGAGCTGCTGGTGAAGCTGCCCGGCCAGTTTGTGGGATGGGGTTTGTTCCTCTCGTTCGGTGTGTTCGATATTCTGCAAGTTACAGCCTCTCATCCGTACAGTTTAATCTGTAAGATAATGGACAGAAAGCACGCTAAGACCCAGACGGCGCAGGCTGTGAGGGAAAGGAAGGCGCAGACTGAACTTCCAGTTCCCAATGAGCTTGCAACGCTTAAAAAGGAAAAAAAAAAAATCCTCTTTACAAATCTAATCTCTGGAAGCAATTGAGTAAGAATTGAAAAGATGGTGCCCCACAGTGCCATTTCTAAACGTCTTTCTGGCGAGTGGTTGAGGCCGCGGGTGTGGAAGCAGCAGGCAGGCTCTGGCTGGGCTGTGGTTGGGATAACGCTGGTGCTTGCAGGGCCAGGGGTGGCTGAGCCCCCTCAAGGCATCCCCTGTGTGTGTGGACACCGCGAGGCTGTGTTGGGATGAAAGGAATGAGAGGGATGACATCTTCCTGGATGGGTGTCTGAGCCCTGCTCTGCCAGCACTCCGCTGTGTTCCTTAGGTAAAGGAATTGTTTAAGGAAGAGTTGGCCGTTGTCTGGCAGTGCCGTGTGATGTCCCTGCTGCTGAACAGAGATGTAGCTTTGAAACATGGGTTTGGCTTTTCTTACCTCGTTTGCCACTGGTTTTTTGTCACTAAGCCCCCAGTTCTGCAAAAGCTCTCATGTGTTTAATGTTATGCACCTAGGTAATAGGGCTGCCCAAGGCCCCCAGTTTGCCCCTTTGAAGTCCAGAGACTTCTTGCTGGGAGCTCGCCCAAGTGGTCGGGATCTGAGCAGTTTCATTAATCAGAGGAGCTGCAACAGAAGCTTCATCCTTCAGAGGAACTACAGTTTAACTCAGGTTTCTTTTAAACCAAGCCCTCTTCCTACAGGGATGTGAAAACACTGTGGTTCCAATTAGTAGCTGACCATTTCCCTACAGAACATTTCAGATTATTTAGATGGTGGGACTTCTGCTTGCCATATTTGCTTTAAAAATTCCACTGCAGTGTAGTTAAATGGTTGGGAAATCATAGAAGTGGAAGGTGGCATTAATTTTACATGCTGGCCAATGCTCCCATCTATTAGATTGCAAGAAAACATGAAATAAAAAAGATTATGGGGTCTTAAACTCTTATTCCAAGAAGCCCTGAGTTAAATTCAGGATTATTTTTGTGTGGAGTGTAAAGTAATTGAAGCTTGTGCTGTATATTTTCAAAACTAAGCAGATGTGATGTGGCTTTGGAGGAAGCTTAATCTATGGATAACAGAGGACCTATTTGTAAGTTGTAAGGGCAATTATGTCAGGATATCAGATTTCTAAACAGGAGATTTATAACCTGTAGCTCAGGCAGTTAGAAGTTTCCTTGTATAATAGGCTGATTTTTTAAATAGTCGGGTTAATGACCTGACTCCCCAGAAAAGCACAAACTTTCTATTTTTCAAAAACATGCCAGCCAGAGCTGGGGATGTCGAGCATATGTTCAGTACCTCACGGGCTTAATTTGTTTTAAAACAAAAGCATTAGAGGAATGTAGGCAGTGCTTTTGAATTATGGTTCCTTTGCACTAAGGGATACTCCTAAACCCCAGCAAATTACACAGATTTATGGGAAGAAAGGGATATTATGGATGCAGGGTAGAGACAGCGAGAGAGGTGGGAACACTGAGAGCTCTGTCCCTGAGCTCTCAGCTCCCCGTCCTTGCAGGTTACAGGGCTTGTTTGGGAGAAGCTCTGCCCAGCAGGGTTGAGTGTGAATGGTGCCCAAGCTCAAAGACCTCCAGAAGTCCTTTCCAGCCAACACTTCCCATTATGGTTTGGTTATTTTATCTACTGAGGCCATGAAAGCTTTGAGGAAAGATGATGGCTTCCTATCCTATATAAAAGCATCACTTTTGTTGCTCAGAATTATTGATAAATATTACTTTAAAGGTCCATCTGTCATTGTGCACATTGTCTTTCTCTAGTGTACTCAGCATTTTTCTGCATCTCTCCCTCTTCCAAACCATGGGCACCAGACGTTGATAGATCTTAAAACTCAGACTCCTTTCTGGGTTTGCAGTAAAATTCCCACAGTCCTAAAAGTAAATTAGCATTTTACTCTGATGGTTATTGGGGAAAGTCGTAGGAATTGTCCAAGCAAACAACCACTCTTCGTTGAATGCCTCGGTAACTCAGTAATGCCGGGGTGCAGTTACCAGGGACAACCAGTCCAGTTGGAGTAACTTCAGCACACAGCAATTTCTGCCTCCAAACCAGTAATAAAAGAAAGCAGTACAAGTCAGCAAACATCTGGCTGTGGGGAAAGCCTTTGATTAATGAGGAGGATGGCATTATGCCTCCGTCTGAGCCGCAGCCAGACCTATTATTGGGTGGTTTTTTTTTCCAAGGACAAAACCAGAATGCGCCAAATGAGATTGGAGGCCTTTAACTTGTGATGCACATCCCTCAGTTAAGTTGTTCAGCCCTGGATTTGGGCGGCCACAGGTAGCTTTTGGGAATTGATTTGTCTTCTGATGATGCCTGGTGTGGCTGTGCAAAGCATGGGGGAGAAGATGTTGCTCCGTGTCTTCATTTTGTTTGTAGTTTTGGTTTACCATCACCCCGTTGTTATCTGTTTGCATGGACATCTGCTCGAGTTCTGGAGGGTTGATTTAATAACAGCTTTAATTCCTGATTACTGCTGAGACCCTCATTAGTGTAAACAGCCCCCATCTGCCTACATGCCCTGATGCCCCCCAGAGCCCCCAGCGAGGTGTCTCCCTTCCTGCTGTCGGAAGGATCCCAGACTTCTCCTGGTGAGCTCCACACCATCCCTGCTGCTGAGTCCACCTACACTCAGCGTGAATTTGGGCACTCTTCAAGGCCTTATGGCACACTGTTGGAGGAGGGCAGAGCATGCTGTGCTGCTGTGGGACGTCTTGGCCATCTCTGCTAAAAAAAGATAAATTGTCCACATTCTTCATTGAGTAGATCTCTCACGTGGTTTCACATAGGAGTGGGAGAAAGGAGACTTGGGGTGCTGGAGGAGAAAAAGCTCTACAGTGAGGGAGCAGCAGTTTATCTTTCACTGTTGTTATTTGCCTTTGCGTTTGTTTTTACTTGTTACTTTCTTGGCCCAGTCATCTTCCTCATTCCTCGTTCTTTTTAATCTTGGATTTTATCCTGACGCTTGCTTGGTGCAACCACACAGCACCACAGTGGTGTTGGGGCTGTGCTTTGCCTCTCTTGTGTTTTGTATTTTTCTGCTGTATTTATGCATCTGGTTGAGCATTGTACAGATTCTTCTTGGGAAGGCTGAGATGCTTCTGTTCTGGATTTAAATAAATGCAGAACATGCTGATTGTTTTTCTGTGATTATTCAGTCAAGTGTCTGCAAACAATTTGAGGGTCTCCCTTTGCTCACACTGGTAAATTCTGTTTGGTTGGGACAGAGTGTTTTCCCTTTATCTTAAAAGATCATTTAATGTGGAAACCACTCCTAATAAGACACCAGCTACTAATTTTGTAGGTACACTTTGTGCAAGAAATAGTGGGGAGAAAACAGAAATGTCATTAAATTAGACTACACAATTTTTTTGTGGAGGGAAAATCTCTAAACCCTTGATTACAGTTTAAGGTACACCGTGATTTTCAGGGACTCAGAACTTTTCTGTTTGAAATTGCCATCTGCTGAGATCTGGGAGGCAAGTGGTCAGCACAGATGTGGGATTTGTCTTACAGAAGATTTTGTAATTCACTTGAAGCAGCTTTTGAATTTCATCATATAAAAATATCTAAGTAATCACTTTCAGCTGTATTCCTGACTTTATATTTCTGGGGTGGGAATGTATATGAAATCTTTGGCTCACAGAGCTGTAGATTTGAAAAATATGGTCTTTTCATGACATCAGGCTATTGAGTAAGAAGCAAGGCATTAGCAGCACCAACTGATTCTTTGTTTGATTGAAACTCGCTGGTTCTGAAACGTAAGAATGGGAGATGTATGAAGGGAGCAGAGAGAAGCCTGTGTGCTGTTTTTCATTGTGGCATCTTAATCCAGATGTTGAAATGAAAACGTTCGTTTAAAAATGCTCGCTTGACAATTTCATTTGTTACTCTCAGGTTGCAGGACTGAGCAAAGGAACTTTACTTTGTAAAGTAATCCGTGCAGAGTTCTTCTCCAAAAATGCATTCTTTAGAGGCTGAACACGTAACAGCTTTACAAAAGAAAGTGCAGAACAATGGAGTGTTTTTCCCTGTGATTTTGGAGACGTTCAACAGTGAACTCCAATTATGAGTGAGGAATAAGCTATTCAGTATTTCCACATTGTGCAGATGACATCGAAGCCAAAACATTTTGACTTCTTCTTCTTCTTGTTGATGCCTTTTTTCCAGATTATTTCTGTGTGTGTTTTACACAGCTTTGCAGTCACCCTCCATACAATTAGCAGTCCTCTCTCATGCCAAGACCTTAATCCTCTGTGAAATCCCTGTAAACGTCAGTAGACTGCAAGTCTGGGGACTGTGTCCTGCTCCTGCAAGAGTTGCAAAAACACCACTGATGTCCATGGAGGTTGGATTTCCCCCCATATCCAAACTGTTGCCTGACTGAGTGCTTTCCCTGGGGGAGAATTAGTAGTTTAAAAGTCTTGCTGACGTGTTGTCTGCTGTGGTGTTTATTACATCCTTCAGTGGGTAATTGCCCACGTTTTAGGACCTGCTCTGAAAGTCTTTGGGCATCTTTCCATTATCAAATCCTCCTGGCTCCAGGGTGGGGGGGACAGGCAGTTTGCTGATCACATGATTGGCTCTTGAACAGGGCTCTTCACATCCCATCCCAAAAACTGACATCAGGTTTGTGTGGCCTTTGGATGGTGGCTTCTTCAATGGTTCAGTAACATTTTGGGTTGAAATGCAGTAGCTGTCTCCTCGTTCACTACTCCAAACCATCTTTTGGCACTGCTGCCCATAGGTATTGCTTAGTACTAGAAAGTTTGGGTGAGATTCATTATCAGGTTTGGGTTTTGGAAGAGTGCTGGATGTTTTGGAGTTTTTTGATCCTTTCTCATGGACAAACTTTTAGTGTTTCAAAGCGGCACATGGTGGGGTGAGTGTGTGGGACTGGGGTAAGGTTTCACTTTTCCTGAATTGCTTCTGGGTAAAGCTCTGTGTTTTACATTCCTGGTTTTTTTCATCCATGCTCCCAGCATGAAAGTTGGGGCATGGTTTTAATCTAAGTCAAGTCAGAAAATACTGCACTTTTTGATGACCACACCATGGGGATTCTTGTCCCAGCCCTCTTCCCCAACAATCCAGATTCAACACAGTGATTGCCTCCTCCTTATTGCTAGAATTTGATGTGAAATGTAGGGATCTAGGGAAACTAAGAGGGCATGGGAGGCTGTAGTACAGCAGGCTGAACTCTGAATTCAACAACACAAATTTGAGCAGTGCTTCCCTGAGCATTTGTTTGATGAGAAGCTCATTGGTGTGTGTGGATTGCTTCCTCCTCCTTCCCCTCCCTGTTTTTTTATCAGGGAAACAAGTTCCAAGCAAAATATTCCAAAGTGATATTTAATTACTCTTTAAAATGCAACTATTTGTCTTATCAGCCATGTGGATTTCTATTTGCTGCTTTGATTTGACAGTTAGTAGTTTGTAATTTTTGAAAAGCTTACACGCTCCAGGAATCTGTGATTTTTATGCTTTTGAAAGTCGAGATGTTGAATTAACTGCAGCTTTGAACTATTCACGGATAATTTCAGGCCCCCCGCTTTCAGCAAATAACAAGCTGACTCCTGAGCTTTCAGGCTGGGTTGAATACTGAATAATCACGACTTTATAGCTGCGTGTGCTCTCTAAACTGGTTCCATGGCACATCACAGTGTAATGCACGATAGGTTTAAAATGTTTTTGTAGACAGATCACTTTGTGCTCGTGCCATCATCTCCAGATAATAATGGTTGGGAAAGGAGCGGTACTGCCAGCCTAGGGAGGGTGCTTGGATTCATTACAGCTTGGGCTTTGGGCACTTTAATTCCTCTCTGTTCTTGTGGTGGAAGCCCAGATGTGGGACCTGGGGGTGTGCTGGGATCAGGGCTTTCTCCAGCACTGCCTTGATGTCCCTCTGCAGAGGAGCTTCCTCTGTGCTGGCAAGAACTGCTGCTTCTCAGCTGATGCTCTGTAGGCAGAAAAAACACAATCAGAGTTAAACCTGTAGGTTGTAAATTAAAAGACAGTGTCAATGGAGAAGCTGGGAGTGGGATGAGTTGACAAGTAAGCAGATAGACCTGTTAAATTCTCTTGTGGGAAAGTGAATTATATGAGTATTTCAGATTACAACACAAGTGCCTTGTCTGATAGCTGATCACATTTTCATCATCTCCGTTTTCCAAGGAAAATGCACTGTCTTATTGATTTGGCATAGAGTACACACAACTAATGGAAGGGTGGAACTACAAAGATGCAGGAATGTTTTCTGCATACTCTCACGTCTGTCTTTCAGCACTGTGAACCAACCAACAATTAATATGTAAAGAATTCGCAGCCTTTATTTAGTGTGAGTGGCTGACTGCTCAGTTGTGTCAGGGCAGTAGCTGAGTATCTGCAATCTGATCAAACCCATGCTGGGGCTCAGCAAGTCCCTCTGGCCTCAGAACAAAGAGATGGGAGCCCTCAACAAGGCACAGGGCAGTATGGGGGGGGTGCAGGGTCCCTGCTTGTGTGGGGAGATCCTAAACACCACGAAGAATCTGGTTCGTAAAGGATGCATTCCGAGTTATAGGTGCTGTTCCAGCTATGGAAACCAGGAATGGTGCACAGGAGGGGAGCAAACCCTCACCACAGCTGAAGGTTTGTGATGAGGAAGGCAGCAGGGATACCCTGGGACAAGGCTTGGTCGCCTCTCCAGGCAGACAAAGCACTGTAGCAGCAGGGTGGTGCAAGAAATTAATTGCTGAGTGGTTTTCGTAGCATTGGAATCTGTCCTACCCAGCCAAGGAGAGAAGCTTCAGGGTCCTCCAGCAACATTTTGTCTGTCTTTGCAACTGTGGCTAAATCCAGCCTGACTTAAAAATATTTTAATGGATAAAAGGTGCAAAAGTCCCTATTTAAAATGAATTTACCAAGAGGAATCAGATTTTAATTACATGTTTGAGGTATAAAAAACATCTGGTGGCATCCTCAGCTGTGGGCTGAGACCCCAGGGAGTGGGTGGCAGCTGGCACAAGGGGTCAGAACCCACCAGGAGGAATCTCAGCAAGGCTGGGCCTTGACAGCTGAGAAGAGAACATTATTTTACGTTTCAGGGCAAGGATTTAAAAATCTGGGTGAGAATTAAGTAATGTTTGCAGAAGAGAGTATAAGGCGACTGAAACGAATTGCAGCTGCGTGAGTGAGCGGAGAGGGAAATTCTAGTTCTGCTTCGTACCCAAGAGATTCCCACTGGAGAGATGAAGTCATAGCCATGACTTCATTAGTGTTAGCTCAGGATGCTGACAAACGAGCCCACTAGATTTGTGTCAGGCCAACTGAGGGGGACACTGCTCTGGCTCTCTGCCCGTGCCCTGGCAGTCTCTGCCCTTGCCACGACGGTGGCAGAAGCGGGCGCCGCTTCCCCAGCCAAGCTGATCCAGCTCAGCGTTTCTTTTGAACTGCCACCGCTTCATCCTTTGTGCCAGCTCCGAGTTGGCTTTGGTAAATCCTGCTGGGCAGAAGGCAGCAGCCCAGGGATGGGCGAGCAGCAGCTGTGTAGTAGCCAAAACGTCTCGAGCCTGTGCCTGGCGTGGGGAGCATTAATGGTGCCCAGAAGTTCCAGCCTGGCTTCCAGAGCAAACAGAAGGGTGTAGGATCTCACCCTCGTGACTTTCAGCATTGCTGTAGGAGTCCCTTTTGGAAAAAGTGTGAAATTTATTGTAATATGTGCTGAGGATCTTATGGCGGATCTGAGCTACTAAATCCTCTAAACCTGAGCCTGCAACTTCATTGACAGGGCCTCTCACTTCACTCAGCTCCAAGCTTATGGTTTCACTGCTCCAATATTTTTCCATACATGGAAGCATTCCTGCCCCAGCCTGGGCTAATCCTGACATGCCACTGCATCTGGATGTTAGCTCATTTCTCGCAGCTGACACTGTGCAAAGGCAGATGTCTGAACTTACTTTTGTTTAAATAGATGTAATTTAGCCAGCAAAAGTCTCGCTCCATAGGTAAGCACAGGGGGAAAAAAAGAAAGGAAAAAAACCTTTAAAAATAAGGGGTTTTTTTTCTATTTTATGAGGCTCATAGGGCTGTTGGGTGGATGAATTGGTCACCAGCAATGCCATACTTTGGAAATGTGTGGTTTAATTTGCAGAGGGGTAAGAAACCACGAATTTGTTATCTCTAACCCCATCTCCTTTCTGTGGCTCTGTCAGTGGACAGGGGCCCTTACCTATCCCATCAGAGGATGCTCCTGGTCTCTCTTCTCTGCTCTGCTGGCTCTTCAAAGTGTCTGGACTGTTTGATGTGTATTTAGCAGCTCAGTGGAGCTGGGGCTGCTGTACTCCTGCAGCTGAGCCGAATGCCTCGGCCATACCAGAGAAAGAGATGCTTGTGCTGCTGAGCTGCTGCTTGAGCTGGGGGCCTGTTTATAATCCCTTCCTCACCAGGGCGGGCTGTAGGATTTAATTAAATGTCTGTGAGGTGCTCTGTGAGCCTCTGCTGAAAGGCCCTGCGTGAGGGCAGTGCCTTTGAATAAAAGCTAGAGACCTTCCCCACCCGCCGGGAAAGAGTTGGAGCTGAAGCAGTGAGACCCAAGCTGTTGAATCTGAACAGATGTTGGTTCTCCCCCACTTGGATAGTTCAAAAGAATTATTCTGCCTCTCCCAAAATAAAGGAGAAACACGGGGATTTTAGTAGTGTTGCCAGGAATCTCGTCTCCATCCCCTCGTGCTCACTGCTGGTTAAAAGGTTGCCCGCTGAGCTGGAGATGTGTGTGGAGTGTTTTGGTTGTGGGCTCTGCCCTTGTGTTTGCAGTTCAGCATCCACTTGCCTGGCCCTTACTTGGGGTCCCAGTTTGTTCACTCTTTGCTTGGCTGCTGCTGTTGTGTGCAGGAATAAGACAAGCTGAACTGAGCCAGGGTAAGACAGGTTTCAAATGAACCAAGCTGTGTGATGGCGTGGGAAGGAGATGACAATTTCCAGATCTGCTGTTAGATCTGTGAAGCAGATGAAACTTCCTTTGTGTGACTGTTTCAGCCCCTGAGAACCAAGTGAGTCCAAGAGCTGTTGGGCTCTGTGGTGTCCCCAGCCCCACCGAGGGGCCCCTCTGCCTCTGCTCTTCCAAGTGCAGTTCAGGGTCTGAGCAGCAGCAGCACCCTGGTCCTTGTGCACAGTTTTGGGTCTGGTGGAATTTTCAGCATCAGACAGGTCACCAGAGCATTAGAAATGTTCTTCCCTTTCATGTTTTTCTGACAACTGTTCTGTCGCTCTCAGAGCAAATCAAAGGGCACCAGGCTACAAATCCTGCCTTGCAAGTGCCGCCTGGGTGTTTGGCTTGCAGGATTGCTCCTCTTTTATCAGCTGATATCTGGTGTTTTAAGAGGGCAGGGAGCTGTGCTTATTTGCTTCTGAGAGGCTGATGACTCTACGAGCTGATTTTTTAGGATGCTCCCTTTTTTTGATTTGGGTTTGTGGCCATAGGACAGAGATCCCTGTGCTGTCACATTACAGACTGCTTCTAATGAGCTCTTCCCTGTAATCCCTGCTTGGAAATGTGCAAATAGCTTCGTGTTTAGGGAAATCCTACTGGCTTCACCCCATGGGCAGGAAAACAGAGGTGAGAGGGGGCTGGGAGCTGGATAAGTGACCAGAGTGGGGCTCTGCCACTGCCATGATTTCTGGGTCCCAGCATTCCAGTCTCCCAGGAAAAGCCCCATCTCACACAGCACATGAACATGACCCTGAGATTGTGCTCTGTTCCCTCAGCCATTGCCCCCCGCTGCCACTGTGCCGTGTGCTTCCAAAATCGCTTCGTTCCAGGGTTAGAAAAGACCCATTTTTGTGTCCTAAAGTGCTGGATTTCACAGATAGAGAAGGGGAAAGGTCTTAATGCCTGCAGCTTGATCTGCTAATCTGAAAGCATGGGAAGTTGTTCCTAGGGAGATTTGCTGCCCGGCTTTCTCAATGCAACTTTGCACAGAGTTTGTTCCTACAATGAGCCGGAGCAGCTGGATGCCTCCCACCAAGATTGCTGATATTTAGGTCTTTGATTTTGGCAGAGACACACAGCAATAAATTAAATGAGAGGTTAGTTTCAGTAGCACAGATGGTGGGAAACTGAGGGTAGGGACTACTTAAGTGTTAACGTATGGCACAGCTTCCACTCCTTTCCTTCTTAAAGGAATGGAAAATGATATGGGCTGCTGTTCCAGGGATTTTGCCTTCTCCTTGTCTTCAGAGACCTGCAGACCACCTCTGTTACAGTGTTTTCTTGATGATCAAGAAAGAAGAGTCCTCTGTGTGCTCCTGCCTGTGGGACAGCATTGCCCTTGGTGCCTGTTTTCATCCCAGCCTGATCCTGGTTTTCTGCATGCTTGGTTTTCTGCTTTTCTCTCTGGGAAACTCTCTCTGGCAACTGTTAAATGAGATTTCTTCTATCTTTTGCTTTTTTTTTTCCTCATTAGGTCTGACCTGGTTTTGCTTTTGTTAAGCTGTGAGGTTCAAGTGAAACTATTTCATTCCTTTATCCCCCTCTGTCTGCATTAATTCTCTATGTCCTGAGTGATGGTTTAATTATTGTGTGTGACAGGAGCAAAAGGTGTTTATTTCTTAGGTGGTGCACAAAGTAGATTTTTGTCACCCTGGTGGCTCCCAGGACGGATTTTTGCCTAGAGAGGCAGGTTTCAAACCATTTAATTGCCACGTTGTGAAGCAGAAGGGTAGGTGGCTGTCCCTGCCTTTCCCTGCAGGCACATCCCTGCTGGCTGTGTGGGCCAGTGGCTCTTCAGGTGGAAAGATGGGGATGTGGTAGGCTGGGAGGAGCCTCCTAGGTTGGGAAGAGGTGTTTTGGAGAGGGATGGTGAGTATGGGAGAAGCAGGTGGATGGAGGGAGAGAGGCACGAGGACCAGGCTGGAGCAAGGAGTGGTGCCTCACCTGGAAAGTCACTTTGCTACAGACAGCCTAGTTTGAATTGCAGGAAGGCTCCAGATATTACTCAGTTTTAAGAATTAAACTCCCTCTGAGCTCTGCATGTTTTATGTTGTTTTTTGGCTCGGGCTGACCGAGCAGTGGCCTTGTGTTGAGCCACTTCCCAGATCCTGGTTTGATGTTTGTCCCCACGAGGATTTGCTGCAGGCTTTGCCGCTGAAAAAGTGGAGTCATCTGCATAAACCCCAGTAAGTCTCTAGGTTAAGAGGCCACCAAATACCACCTCTGTCTGTGGCCATCCCTCTAATTATGAAAATAATGACCCTAGGCAGAGCTTACAGCCCTGCTGGTGGCTCAGTGTCTGTTGTGCCGGGCCCTATTCAGAGAACTGCATTTGAAGGAGATGGTCCTGACCCTACAGCTGGTTATGTAGGGCTATGTGTTACCTCCCCCCAACACCATGGGTGCCTCACCCACAATGGCAGGTCAGGCTTGATGGCTCCTGCCTTGTGGACGCACAGGTTTGGGCTCTGGAAGGGGAAGTGCAGACTTCCCACACCTCCCTTCTGCCTTCACAGTGCTGCCTTCTCCAGATTTGGAACTGGAAATGGGATTTATGCCTGGTAGGTGGCTGGGGCAGAATAAGTTCCCTAAAAGTGGTGGCTGCCATCTCTGGCTGAGTGCATCTTCATCTGTTTCCTCCCCTCCTGAGAGCCAGAGCGGGGATTATCCAGAACAAATCCTGTTACCCAGCTGCCTCCTCAGTGAAGGAGTCACAGGACAGGAGTGCCCTGTGGAACATAAATCTGTTAGCAGATGACATCACAGGTGAAGGTTTTTAGGGTTTCTTTGCCAGAAAGTGGCAGTGTTGATTGCCAGGCTTAGTAGTGAAGAATTTGAAGTTGTGAGTCATCCCTCAATTTGTGTCTTAAGTATGTAGTGGTAAAGCTTAGGAAAATCTGTGTATGTATAAAGTGTTTCCTCTTAGGGAGCTGAGAACCCCTTAGGTGCAGCAATTACTATTTTACTTAATTGGAATTGAAATACCAAACGATCAGAACATGCCAGCTCGTGTCTGTTGTGGGGAAAACTCAATTGCTCAAGAGGAAAGTCTTTTCATCCTGTCTGGATGAAAATCTATTGAGAAGAAAAATACCTGACATTTTTTGGTCATCTGCTCAAAAGTCTGTCGGGCCTGTGGAGGTGGTTCTTGGTGGGGAAAGTCATTTGTGAGAGGCAGCTCCCAGAAAGGAAAAGGATTCTTTGCTGATTCTCAGACTTGTGGTATTTAGTTTGGTATTTTACTTTGTAATTACTCCAGCAATTAGCACAGTTACAGATTTTGTCTTGCCCTTGCTGCTCTGCGTGCACTTTTTACATGGCATTTGCTGGCCCTGAGGATAAACCTGCCTTGTGCAAAAGCACATGCTGGAGAATCAGGATCAATGTGGATGTTTGCTCTGACTCTTTGCAGGTGGTGAGACAGTGCCTGGCCCTGAGCAGCTCCTGCACAAGTCAGTGCTTTGCCTGTGTCCACCTACAGCTGCTTCGTGACATAAAAATGAGGGGCAAACAAGCTGTGCCTGTGTTTTCCTTCCATTGTTAAATACTTGCAGTTATCCTTGCAGTAGCTGAAAATGCGTGGAGCCCACCAGTGATATGTGAGCTGTTGGTGCCGGGGTCGCATGGCCAGAGCAATGCTGAGAGCATGAACCTTGTAAAAAGAAATTAAACTTCTTCTGTAGCTCAGCAGATTGGACACTGTGTCACAGAGATAGAAAACTCCTGCCTGACATGAGCTTGGGCAAACACTTTTCATGCTATTTTGTGCTTTTTTCTCCACCATTACTCACAGCATTTGCTTTGTTCAGAGCTTCAAGCTACGTGAACCGGTGTGTAATTGCCCTGGAGGGTACATCATGCTGACACAGAGCTGCCAGACACCTTCTGATTTCAAAGTGCCATTTACTCACACATTTTCAGTGTTTCTTGTTTGTGCTGGTGAAAGCAGCTCCCGACAGAGAAATGGATATTGGTGTGAGCAGCTCCTGCTGCCGTGCCGAGCCTGTTCAGCTCCTCGGGTGACTGAACAGCCTCATTCCAGCTTCCCTGGTAAGAGCCACTGAAGAACACCACAGGGCTCTTTCCCGCTTGCTTAGCTGAATGTTACTAAAGAAAATAAGTTGGTAATCAAGTCCAGACCTTTTTGCAGGAGTTGTCATGCTCTTCTCCCACCCTGCTCTCTTTCCCCTCGCAGTGAGCAGAGGGCTCCTGTTGTGTTGGGGGAGCCTTGTTGGCTCATTTGGGTTCAAAGATCCTGCAGTGACCATCCAAAGAAAAGAACAGTGGTCTGGTTGCTGTCCCTTCACTCTCTTGCAGCCCATCTGAGCCCATTTTCTGTTCAGTTGTGAGCTCTTCTTCATTCTGTTTATGCTCCACTTACCGAAAGATGTTGGAGCCAGATGATTTTTCTGCAGAGGATTTAATTTCATTGGAGAGAAGCAGCAGTTTGTAAAACAGTCCATAGGATTAGTGTCACCTCAGCTCCTACACGATATTCCCACCCCCTTCTTGAGTGTGATTTCTTTGAAAGCTGAAATTTGCATTGCTGTTGATGCCCTGCCAGGCACTCCAGCAGGGTTACTTTCCCTTGGATGCAGTTCAAGAAACCATCGTTCCTTTTCTCTTACTGTTTCTCATCAAAGGAGAGGAGCACCTTCCCTTCGCTGCCGTGCTCCCTGCATGGATGTTCCATCCAAATAGCCATGGATGTTCTTCAGTGCCACCATACTGGAAATGTGAACTGGAAATCATTTTGGTGGCACAGAAGCTGAAGCATTCATGTCCTGAAGAAAATAGACTTCAGCATTTAAAATTCTGTTCAGCGGGCTGGTAGAGGTCTTGATTAAAGCCCGTGCATGTCGTTGGGGTATCTTTAATTTTGGGGATGTATCATTTAAGTAGACAGTGTTGGGTGAACTGGTGTGTGTCTGCTCCCTGTATGTGTCCACCTGATTTACCTGATCTCTCCTTATCCCCACCTTACCTTATCATAATGAAACTACAACAGCTGGGTTGCTGGGGGAAAACCCATTTTCCTGGAGAGAATATAGAGGTTCAGTGGATTTGCAGAGAAAATGTACGAGCTTCACTGGCAGGAGAACCGGCCAGGCAAGTCCACAGTGGATTTGAGATGTTGGCTTTGTGGCTTTTGTCTAGCAGAGCCTGAGCAACATTTGATGTGTAGACATTTTCAGACATTTTGCATGGAGAAGGTGTTGGCAGGTCTGTTGTTAACACCCTTGCCTTTAGGCCAAACTATTGAAAATTCAAGTTCAGCTTGAATCTCATTTCAATGGCTTGGAAAGCTGCAATCTGATGGGCTGAAAAAATCTCATCCAACTCCAGCCCTTATTAGGAGCTTAATCTGAAGTGCAGCCAAAGCCCAATAAGGAAGAGGGGAAAAAAAAAATAGCAGTAAAATGGAACAAGAAATGTGCATCCAATTTACAGTATTCCTTTGCAACCTTAATTCATCCCCATGTATACGTTACGATGCCGTTTCTAATTACAGGATTACATATGGGTTTTTCCATGGCACCCCTGCCCTTGCTGCTCCTGGAGGGCAGCTGAGGCAGCCCAGTGAAGAGTGGGGCTCCATGTGTAGGACCTCAGCCCTTCATGGTGCTAGATTTGGAGGCAAAGGAGTGAGGCAAGTCATGGAAAAAGAGAGGGTAAAGTGTTGGTTAAAGAGACAGGAATTCCTGCTCTGCTGCTGCCGCTGGGCTCGGGGATGGTACTGGGTAAATTGCTTTTCATGCACAACGAGGGACTTGATTTCCCGGGTCCCCAGGGTGAGGGTTGAGTTGCAGAAGTGCCGAGTGCTCCTGCTGCCGATGATCTCATGGGAAGTTGTACGTCAAACATTTAAAATGCCTCTCCATGCTATTTATTTTTTTAAAAGGGTGCTGGAGGCTGATTCTGGAACTGGATGCCCAGAGCCTCTCTGTAATTTTTTTTCTTCAGCTATAAACTGGAGGTGTTGTGAATGTAGTTCTGTAAGATTTTATGAAAATAAATTCAGAATCCTTTGAGAAGAATCCCAGTCTGCAGTGGCAAGACGCCTTCATTCTTGCCTTGGAGCCGCACATGAAAAGTGTGAAGAGAGCTGAGTGCTGTGTATGCACAACCAGCTGAAACCCAGAGCTGAGTTATTCCTCTGTTATTGAGCATCTATTCTCAGTTCTAGCTGCATCAGGACTGTGTGCATGCGTGATATGTGGCTATGATGTAAAGACCCCTGCTAGTGGACCAGATTAAAGCTACAGAGACAGCATATTTCCAGCACATCCTCACTTTTCCGGGCTTGGCATCTGTACTGTTTTCTTAATGCAGCCCTTGGGGTGCAGAATGGGATAAATACTGGGAGGGTACAGGCATCACTCCCCAGCAAACAGTAACAAGGAGGAGGCTGAACAGCTCAGTCCTGAAGATGGTAATTCCTTTGCATTTCTGACGTGTAGCATAAAGTGGGAGGTTTTTGGATCATCCAGGAAGTGTGTTGTTAAGGCTGCTAATGCCAGATGTCTGCTTTTGGCTTATCTGAGTGTGGCTTGCGTTTGATTTTTAGGCTGGACCAGTGTTGTGTGTTGGAGCCTTGCTTGCAGAATAACTCCATTGAAGAAGGAGGTCGAGGGAGTTATTTTTTTTCTGTGGTTTTATGGAACCCTATACCGTTGTCTGTCTCCAAGGAAGATGTGACGCACGACGGCTTTGCAGCTATGCAGCTGATGGAGAGGCACATAACTGTGGATGCTGCCACAGGGATGCTCCAGCAGGAGGGTTGGAGAGCCAAGAGGCAGCCAGCATTCCTCCCCCTGCTTCAGTACCCTTTGGACTTGGTTCCAGCTTACCTCCTTCCTCCCAAAACGTGGATTAGGAGCTGCAAAACTCTCTGCAGGAGGAGCAGAAAAGAGTGCCCCATGAGAGGTGCCGTTGGGAGGAAGGGCAGCGCTCATTCTGCTCCTCCAGGGCTGTGCAAGGGTTTGAGCAGAGCTCGCTTCCATCAGCAGATGTTGTCAGGCGTGCACAGGCAAAACCTTGCTCTAATTCAGTAATTATAAAAATTCCTGGCAGAAGCTGCGTGTGACTCAGCTGCAGAAAAATTACTGAAGGAAAAAAAAGTTTACAGAATTAGGCTGTCTTTAGCACACAAGAAGGGAAGCTGGGGCTTTCTGTAAATCCACTTGCTCGTCCAGCCTTAGCCTACCATGTCTTTTCCTGGAGAGAGATGAGACGGGAGAAGCAGAGCAGTGAAAGCCCAGGAGCTCGTCCTGCCCTGGCCACAGCTCCCTGAGGCTGATGGCAGAGGACAGACAGAGTTCCCTTCCCACTGCCCTGGCAGAGCTCAGCCCCGGAGCTGGCGTGGCTCTGGCTGGGGAAGGAGGGCAGGGCAGCCCCTTCCCTGCCAGCCCCGAGGATGGGAGGAGACAGCCGCTGCCAGCTCAGCATTTGCCTTTGCATTTCCCCTCACTGCACACACTGGCACAGGAATCCGAGGAAACCTCACTGGCAGAGGAATCCACGGAAGCCTCAGACAGGTCTTGGCTTATCTGCAAAGGGTGTTTGCAGCTCTGTCTCCTAGGGAAGCTGCCTTTTTTTCCCTTTGTAAACACTGGATTTAATTTTATTTTTGTTAAAACCCACATAACTAATTTCCCTTGGAATCTTTTGGAGGCGTCTGCTCTCGGTGTGTTTTGGCCTTGCTGCCCAGTGCTGGTTTTGAATCCCAGTCCCAGTGGTGGGAAGTTTTTAGAACGAATGCCAGTTGTATTTTTTTCTTCAGTAGAATCACAGTGTCCGCCTGTGGGTTTTAAGCAAATATCCTTGGTTTTATGTTTTGCTTGCAAGTAGCCAGGATCCAGAGGGTGTGTCGGCAACCACAGAGATTCAGCAGGGATGCAGCACTTCCCTTCTGTCAAAAATGACTGCATTTTTCTTTCTTTTTTTTTTTTTTTGGTACCCTAGCATGCACCTCCCTGACCCTGCTGCTGCTGTGCCTGGCTGTTCATCCCCTGCAGCAGGCAGGATCTGTGCCTTTGTACGGGGCTGTGGTGCAGGCACCCAAGGGAGGTGTGTGACAGCCCCAGCAGTGAGTAATTTAAAATCACACCTGGGGACTGTGGGGTAGGAAACAATCCTGCCTGGTGCCTCTGGGAGTGTGGATGTGTCTTCACTTGCTTGACTTTTCAGATGGGCAAAATGTGTTTGCTTGCACTTGGTGCTGAATTTTCTGCCTCTGCCGGTTCTGCTGTGGTCAGCCCCTCACAGCCACATGTGTGTGTGTTACACTGGCTCTGCTGTTCAGGTGCTTTTCAGCATTTCCATTACAAAATCTAGTTTCAGTAGCACTGAGTTGTCTGTGAAGTTGCTTTTTTTATTTTTATTTTTTTTTTAATGCACCATTCTCTGAGGAACTTCTAAGAACACACAGCTCCCCAGTGTCTCCAGTGCAGCACTAAAACTGTAGCACTCATCAGCTGTACATTTTTTAGTTCCTTTAGTCAACAGTTTTCTTATTCTTTTCCCTTTGATGTTGGTCACTGTCAGAAAAGACATTTGAAGCTTGTTGGATAAGTAAGGGCTGGTAGATATTATAAAGTATTAGTAAAGAAATGGGAAGTGAGCAGAAGACTGTGTGGTGGTGGTATCAGCAAGAACACCCAGTGAGAACAGTTGATTTTTAGTGTTGAAGAAAGGCAGAATAAACTTTTCTTTTGCCTGGGATGGGAGAGGGAAGCAGAAATCCTGCAAACAGGTTTGTATTTGCATGAAGCTTCCATAACTGAAGAACTGTCTATATCCTAGGAGAGGCTTTATTTATTCCTTGGAATCCTGAGTTTTTAGAGCATGTGTTGGCCATGCAAACTCTCAGCTTTGCCATAAATCTGTGTTTTGGCAGTGCTTGTCCAAATGCCATATTATCCAGAAAGGAGTAGATAGGGGATTAGAGCAGAATCCTTTGCTATTTATGGACTCCCTTGGGGAATACATTGTAATATTCTTTTGAATGGGCTAAAAGGTAACCACAACAACCCCAAGCTGCACGTGCTAAATCATCCCTGTGGCCCTCCTGTAGATCTGCAGGGGGGATTGAGGGGGGGGATATTTCAGCCTGCAGATCTGAAATAACCTTGTTCTGGCTTTAGCAGTCTGTCACCTGCTGACTGCCTGGGATTCAGAACAGAATCTGGGACTCATGCTTATTTATTTGTTTGTTTGTTTTTACAAACGAGCTGGGTTTGGCACTTTAAATCTCTCCTTTCCTAAGCAAGCACAGATTTTGAAATCATTAATTTGTTACAATCTGTAGGAGCATCTTTCTTGTAGAAGTTGCTCATCCTTTCCCCTCTGCTTCGGAACTGCCGTAACCAGCGCGGGTCCTGTGTATCCGGGTGTCCCTGTTGGCACAGGAAAGGAGCAGCAGGCTGGATGCCAGGCTGCCAGATGGAGTCTGGAAATGTTCAGCAAAGCTGCTGGCTCAGCCTGTCCTGATGCCCTTTGGCAAACTGAGCAGCAAGAACTTACCCGAGAAGGGCTTTTCTCATCCTTTTGAAGTTGTCAGTAATCCAAAATGCTGCCTATTCTGTGCCCAGAATTTCATGTCAGGCTCCAGCTCTGCCCAGTGGAGAGAGGAGCTGCTCAGCCCTCCTGGAGAGAGCACAGGCGACCCAATCCAGCTGTGTTAGAGCTGCTCTAAAAAGTTCTGTGCAGGTCAACCTCTTCTTTGACTGCTTCGTGGCCTGACTGGGCACCTGGACCCTCAGACACCCCTTCCTTTGCCCACCACCTACAAAACCACCTGTGTAGTTTATAAGGTGCAGGGCAAATGCCATAAACTTCATAACTTGAAGACAAAGTTTTTCTGTAGGGTTGCAGTCTCACAGACCAGCTGGCTCCGGTTTAGTTTCTCAGGGTTTGGGAATTTCCAGGGCTTGAGTGTTTATCCCAGCTGCCCAGCCTCAGGCAGCCCCTGGGGTATTGTGTCTGCAAGGGGACCAAGGTGTGCTCCTTCCTCATTCTGTGGTGGAGTAGAGCAGTGCAAAGACTGTGAAATGCAGGTTTCTTTTGTTTTTTATTAGGAGCAGCAGGTTTGTTCTTGGGGAAGGGAGCATCTGCTTCATGCAGGGCTTAACATGGCCCATTTTTGTGTGTGCTCACTGAGCAACAGCAAAAATCAGGAGCAAACGGATGGCCAGGGCTGCCTTCTCCTTTATGTGCCTGTTTAATTGAGTAATATGCACAGCCTTGCCTCTGTGTTTACCTTAGGGTTTGTTATGACATTGAAGATGGATTTTCCCTGGCTCTTGCACACACAGCATGTAAAACCAACACAGCTCAGTACACCATCAGTGTGTGAAGCCTGGTGCAACCCGGGAGCTCAGGCTGTACTTGGATGCACCCCACTGACAGCAGCTTTGATGATCCTAGTGGGTCCCTTCCAGCTCAGGAGAGTCCATGATTCTGTTCTATCATTCATTGCTCAGTTGCACCTCTCAGACTGGGAAGCTCATCTCTTCTCATGCTTGTAGGCAGTTGCACTGCTTGACAAACACAGGGGCTCGTTTCAGTTTGGTTTTTCTGGAAACAGGGACATTTGGGAGAAAAGAGACCTCTGAGGTGTCTCTGTCTTCAACTGTGGACCTGGTGAGTTCTTGGTAGCCGTGGGGAGGGAGTGTGTCTGCATCTACAGCTGGTTTTGCTGTCTCCTTTTAATATAAAAAAGTTGCCTTCTAATCTTGGGATGATTTTTGTACAGACTTTTCCTTCAGTTCTCAGTTTCTGAGCCCCTAGTTCCTACTTAGGGAATTGGAGGGTTTTTTTCTCTTGTGCATCATAATTCCTGGGAGATTATGTAATTTATTGATGCTGGCTTGTCAGGAGAGACTTGGAATAAAAGGCTTTGTAGTGTGCTGCTTAGCTGGCTGCATAAACATGAAAGTACCAGGTTTTTAACTGGCTTGCTCACACGGCTTTCCTCTGCAAAGCTTTAGCCGAAACACTCCTCTAGATAAAAGTCCAGGTCAGGCAGAGTTTGTCTGAGAAGGGATATAACATTGATCTTTGGTTTAGTTTTATTTCTTGTAACCTCTCAGTAAGAGCAGGGAATGAGGATAAATTGTTTTCATCTCTCAGCGGTCAAAGATTAAGATGGATGAGGCAGCGGGTTGCCTGGAAGAAGCTGTTAAGTAAGAGCCTGGCTGTGACTCCTCTCTCTTGGATCCTGGATGAAGCTGACTTTGTGCTTCCTGCTTCCCAGGAGCACTTCCCCACCTCCTCTTTAAATATCCGAGCTGGTGAGTGATTGCCTTGAGTTTTCTGAGGTCTTTGAACTAAAATAAATGGGAAGGGCTCTGGGATTGAGGCCTCCCATCGGTCACTTGCCTTTCACCTCTGAGCACAGGGGTTTGAATCAGGTGTGGCATTAAATGCACAGGGTTTGGTGCCCCTAAGGTCACATCCTGCTGAGCCTACCTGAGCTGCCGGGTGTTTGCTGTAGCTGATAAAGTTCCAAAACCCCCAAGAGTTATAGATCTCAGCATTATCCCATTGAGTCTGAGTAAAGAAAGAATGAAGGAGACTTTGGATAAGAGGCAGTGTAGTGTTCCTGGGATTTCAGGATCTTCATTTGCACTTCTTCGTGTAAGTTTTCATGGAATAGGAATATATCTCATCTACATCTCAGATTCAAATGTTCAGGGTGAGAATTCCAGGAAACTCTGACTAATGTTCATGCTGATTTGGGAGGGCACAGGAGAGGTGTATCATCTGTGGGAGCAAAGGCACTCTGCTTGTGGTGGGGACTGTACCACAGCATCATCATGTTTTAGGTATTTAATGAATTCTGGTTTTGCAATTGGAGTCAGTTTGTCACCAAGTTGCCTGTGGGATTGAAAATGTGAGACCCTTTGATAGGGGAAATGAGTGTGTTGGAGCCCCAAATATCTTGCCCTGATCATGAGAGGAAAAAACCCTCTTTGTTTTAGGGTGGAAGGTGTTGCTGTTTGACACCTGGGCACAGCATAATCAGGGCTCACTTCCCATGGAAGATGTGAAGCTGCCGTGCTGGGACAGAGCAGGAATGGGGCTGGCTCTGCTCTGCCTCACAGCAGCTCCTGTCCCTGCCCTGGAGCAGCCCTCCCTTGGCAAATCCTCCCTCTCCTCCCTCTCTGGTCAGCATCAGATTGGATTGGTGGTCCCTCATGTTCTGCTCTGAATGCTCAAGTACTGATGGGGAAAGAGTGTTGGAGAAATACTCAGTTTTGGGTCTCCTCAAGGTGCAGCAGTAGCTGGAGTTGTTCTGAAGCCCCAAGAGAATTGCTTACAAAACTGCTTACAAAATTACTTACAAAATATGGCTGCTGTTTGCTGCTGCTGGAACAGCCCCTGCTTGGCATCTTTCATACTGTCACTAAGTGGGGACCAAAGCTGGAAGAGGCATTTTTACCCTCTGTGCTCTGTACCCCAAGCCAAGGGGTTTTGGGGAGGGGAGGTGGTGGGTGCTGGTCACACAGGACACGGGGCACTGGTGCATGGCAGGGTGGCTGCCTTCCTTCTTTTCCTGCCCTTTGATGTGCTGTGGGATGTGTAATGAGCATCTGCCCTCTAAAAGAAAACAGATTTGAGTTCTAAAGTTGAAAAAAGAGGGAGCAATTTTGTTTAATCATTTTCACACCGATCCACAGGCGTTTCTGTAAGAACAAGCAGCATCTGGTTCGAGGGCAGCCTTGGCTGCTTTGAGCTCTCCTGCAGCTTCTGCAGTCTCAGGCAGAGATTGATGTTCCAGATGCTGTTCTCAGCAATCGGATCAATGACGTGCTTATTTAGACTTTTCATTTTTGAAAGGGAAAAAAAAGAGTAGATTATACTTTTTAAGATCATCTGAAGTATCACAGATCTCTGAGGTGTTTTGTTTTGTTTGTTTCCCGGATCAGGGCCCTGCAAATTCTTTCCCTGGTTATGAACACCACTGAGAAAGCAGGAGGTGAGCTGACTGCCTTGGTACCTGGGTATTCACCCATTACCTCCCTTCAGCTTCTAGCCATTGCAAGAAATACAGGATTTTTTATTCCAAACACAGAGTATTTGTTTCAAGGAGAGAGTACTTAAATGCAGCAATGCCCCTGTGCCCTGCAAGCAGCACTGGCTGTCCTGGTGTGCACTTTGGGATGCCTCCAAATTTGTTTGTGTATGTGGGAAGATTACTGAGTGACAGGGAAAGTGCTGGAAAAGCTTTGGGGATTTGATTTAAACCTGATGAAAATCAAGGCTGCTGTCTGTTCTCCTCTGCCAGCATCCATTGGGGTGGCTGTAAAAACGGCTGCTGTGAGTTTGTTGCTGTGGTTTTCCAAACCCAAGCTTGTTGTTTATCCATTTCCATTTATCCAGCATCAGTGTTGCCCTCCCAGAGCCCTGTGGTGGTCGGTGTGTTGTTTTGGAGGATGTCACTTGCCAAAGTCCCTGGATTTGGCAGGAGCCACTCCAGGAGTCCCATGGGAATGAGAGTCCTTAACCACTGTCCCAGCCCTTATCTGCTGCCTTGGCTGATGAGCTTTAATTATGGAGATCACAAATGCTTTGTGTTCCTTGGGAGGCTGAGGCAATGTTTGGCTCCTGGCATACCCTGGGGCTGTCTTGGGATGAAAGTCTCTGATGGTGATCAGTGGAAGCTGCTCACCAAGGGGAGCAACAGCATCTTGTCCATCTCAGGATGAGTTTGGTTGGCTGCTGAGATGGACCCTGAACTCCACACTTAGCTTTTGCTCTGGTGTCCAAGCAGACCTGAGGTCTTGGCCAGGGGAAGTGTCACATGTTAATTTTTGTCCATTCATGTTCTGCTCACAGTGTGAGAGACAGAAAAAAAATCCCGCAAAGTAAGCTGGAATTAAGCCACAGGTTTTGTTCTCATTAGTGTAAAATCAGAAAATCTGGTGTTTCTGATGCCTCTAAGCAGAGAAGGAGAATTAACTCCCAGTGAATGTAAGCAGAGGATACTTAAAAGGCAAATTGTTCACATACTTTCTTTAAAATTTGCATGAGTGTAGCAAAAGGTCATCGCAACTGCAGTCTCCTCCTCAGATCCTGCCTGCCGGTGGCTGATTGCAAGAGCCTGTTGCTAAGTGTTCCTGGAAACGGAATAAAGATGAAGCAAGATAATTGAACAAGAGGAGGGAGAGGGAGAGGAGGGGAAAAGCTTGGAGCTCTCAGCGGAACCGAAGGGCTGCCAAACGAGATGAGTGTGTTGGAGTTTGACTCGGTGGCTGCATTCAATCAGTTCTGACCCAGGGGTGCGAAAGGGGTGACTGAGCCTGAAACTTCATGGCAGATCCTTGGAAAAAGTCACTTGGACACAAGGGGATGATTTGCTTGTGTTTCCTGTGGCTCATCCAACTCCAAATACGTTGCTTCCTAGCACTGAGGCTGGAATGGGGGTGGGAAGATAGACCGTGCTCCCACGGTGCTTTTCCTGGATAAAATCTCTGTTCCTGCAGCATGGATTTAGTTACCCTGGGATCATCTTCTGGACAATTCAATAATCATGGAAAGCAACAGGATAAAACAAGAATGCAAGCAGGCAAGTCCAGAGCTTGACTAAGGCAGAAACCGTCAACTCCAGGTGATTTGAGGAGTGTTTTCTGTCCATCTCAAGTCAGGCTCCCCTCTGAGGAAATAACTGATGGTGGGTTTGTGTGTTGCAGAATCAAATAAGCCCCAGTGCAGCTCCTTTTTATTGCTGAAAAGACAAGGAAGCCAAACTTCCCGCCTAACTTTGGTCTTTCTCTAGTTGAAGCTCTTGTAAAAACACCAGGCTTTCTCCAACTCCATGGATCTATTTCCTAGAAACAGTTTTAGTAACTGTTTCTGGAGTGATTTTTATCATCCCAGAGCATTTTACAAACTGAATATAGTAACAGCTGAAACACAGCCCCATCTGAGCAGGGTTGCTGCCAGTGCACAGAAGTTTTCGGCATGTTATAAAAGAACACACAATTTGCTTTTTCTTTGCAGAGATTCTCCCTTATCCTCACCAAAAACATGAGGTATTGCTCCTGCCACCCAGCCCTCTGTGTCACCACCTGCTTTGCTCTTGACTCAGAGACTCAGTGGCAGAACTGGTGCTGGGTATCCTTGGCTCTCTGAAGCCTGCGGCCTCCGAGCCTCCCCCTCCAGCTGGGGCTGGCTGTCAGCACAGGGAATAGGCTGCATCTTATCTGACATTTTGAACACCCCCATGGGATTCACGTTTCATCAGCTCCTGGCAGCAGCTCCTTGTTTCTCCATGACTGTCTGTGCCATGCTCGGGGTTGCAGGAGGGACACGGTGGCCAAGACTCTCTCACACCGGTGCCCTGCCTTCATCTGTGTGCTCACTACAGGCTCTTGCCCCCTTGGAAAACTCTACAAAAGTGGAGCTTTTGACCTTGCTACTGATTTTTCACTGTCCCTGTTCATCTTCCTAATTGGTTTGGCTGTTGCACGACACCTTAAAATGAAGAAGAGGGAGTTGCAGGCTGCTGTCCCATTCCTCCCAGGTCAGTGGCTCTGGAGCTGGAGGCCTCTTGTGGCTTGGTGCTGGGTTTCGGGGACAGATCGGGTTCCCTCGCTTGCCCTGCACCTGGCCCACCATGTGTGTGTGTCATAAACCCCTCAGCCCTGTCTGCTGGCCCCATACTGGTTGTCCCTCCCCTTCCTCTGTGCCCACACCACAACTCTGCTCCTTTGCCTGCCCCTCCCTTCCCTGTTCCCCAGCTTTGCTGGAGCACAGTGTGATGGAAAAGCTGCTCTGCAAAGGAGTGAGTGAAGAAATGGCTTCTCCAACTTCCCACCTGCTGATTTGTGCTGCAATTGAGGTGTTGGTGTATCTGAGCTCTGGGCAGCTTTATTCTGCCCTGGTTTTGTGTGCAGGTGATTATTTGCAAACGTGGGACTCTCAGTGGCGTTTTCCCATTTAGAGATCGTTGGCTGGGGCGGGTTTACATTTCCAGCCTCTCTGCTGAGGGGCTGAGTATGAGTTTGAGGAGCCAGGAGGGAGAGGAGAAGTGCTCAGCAGGAGAGCATTTTCCAGCAGCCTGTGTTACATCTGTCACTCGGATGCTCTTCCCTGCAGGGCACCCAGTGCTGGCTCACACCAGCACGGCTCTGGGGCTCAGCTGTGCTGGTGAAGTGTGATAGGAGGGCACAGAGGCCCTGAAAACACATCATCATCATCAGTGGTTTAGCCCAGAGCAGTTTTGGTGGTGTGATGTTTGCTCAGGATGGGCTTGAGGCTCCAAAGGAGAAATCCCCATGAGCTCTGTAGCTGCTCAGGGTGGGCACAGGCTGTGGGATCCCTTCCACCCCAAGAGCCGAGGAGGAGCGGGATAACTCGGAGCTGTCACTGGTGGGGATTGCTCTTTCCAGCTGGAGCTCGAGAGCACCTGGCTCTGGTTAGTTCCTGGCATATTTTGATCTGTGGTTACGGAGTGAATCCCTTGAGCTGTGCCGCCCTCCCGAGCTGCGAGCGGAGCCTGTTGCATGCAAAGCCCAGAGCTGCCCCCGCAGTCGGGGCTGTGGTTGTGGCCTTTGTAGCTCTGCAGCTGTGTAACCTTTGCATGAAAATCCTCCTTGGGTTACAAACCAGGAGTGCTGCCAGATGAGATTCAACGCTGTCGGCTCTGAGATGCCGAGATGGATGCAGCTGTAGGGAGGGCCAGACCAACCAGTGCACCCTCTCCTGAGATCAGCTGGAGAAAAGTGGCTGCCTTTAAACTGTCTGAGTGTTTGCAGTGATGCAAGAGCTGTGTTGAGTGGAGATTTTTGTAAGGAAACATCATAGTGATGTGATGGATGAGCTATTGCATTTCAAAAGGTGCTGTGGAAAAGCAAATTTCCCATCCACCCAGTGTGGGTACCTCAGCAGCGGTGGGCACAGGAGGGTATCTGAGATGTCTTGATAGTTTTACAGGAATCTTTTGTGTAGCTGGCCTGGGGGATGTCCTGGTGCTGTCTTGTCACTGTTCAGGAGGCTCCTGGCTGCGGCATCCTGGAGCCCTCACTCCCCGGGGTGTGTTACAGTGCTAACAAATACTCCATTGTTTTCCAGGATTTTGTTGGTCTCATTGTGTAAGGTTCCCTCTCAGATTAACCACTGAAAACAAAACAGAAACCCCACTAATACCTCATTGTGTGCATTAAACAAAACAAAGAAACAAATCCCAATTTCCCTGCTGATTTAAAAGGCTTTTGTGTTTGGTGGGAACTCTGTCTAAACTCAAGGCTTTTTAGAAGTGTTTGTTTTTTAATGATCTGGGATTGCAAGGTGTTTGACCTTGAGATTACTGCCAGCACTCAAGTGAACAGTAGCAGCAAAGGCAGTGGGTAGGAAACCCATGTTCTGGCAGCTGTCCCACTTCCAGTGACAGATGAGACATGGGACCAAGGGAGGCCCTGAACTCCAATTCAACATCCCAGACTCCCACCCCACCCCTCGCCTTTCCTATAAACAGATGGGAAAATATCTCTTCCCCACAGAGAGACAGAAATGGTTATTTTTTCTTACTGCCTTTGTGTTTACATAGCTATTTCTTACTCAGCATTAGTCATTTGGGGGCGTAATTTATAGAGGCCGTGGATGATACACTTCTACATGTGTCTGAAATTTTTCCCAGATACACTTTAACTCCCACTGCCTCCACTGCTTTTTGTGTGTTTGCAGAAAGAAAAAATATTTATGAAACACCTTGCTCATGTGCAAGCCCCCTTTTAAGAGGTAAAGCAAGGTGTGCACATGGAGGAAAAAAACCCATTTATTTGAAATACATGGAGGTGTGTTTCCTAGTCACGGGTGCAATGCTGCATCCTTAAATTCTGCATCATCTTTGGACTCTTGAATACAGCTTGAGAAACACTTGGGAAAAAAAAATGTTTATAAAAGACATCCTCCCAGTGTTGATGGACCAGCCTGTCTGGTGGCATCCTCCCTGCTTGATTTCCTGCCTGGGTTGTTATCTGTGTGTTTAGTCAAATGCTGCTTCCTCTTCATCCTGGGATCAAATCAAGCTGCCATCCCAGCACCTCTTTGAAACCTGCACATATAAAACAACCAGGGCAGCTCCCGTGTCTGCTGTGGGCCCTGGGGCTTTGCTCTCCATAGATCATGTTAACTGCTCTTCAGCTCTGCTCAAATTAAATGTTTTCCTATCAGATGTGGGCTGCGGAGGATCCAGCCTGTCAGCCTGCATGTGTGTCAGGGGGAGAGGAGCCAGCCATAAACTGCCTTGCCCTCAAATAAAACACTCAGCTCGCAGTCCCTTGGATGGCACAGCCCGGGAAATTGCAAAGAACAACATCCAGCGCTGGGGTGGTGAGAGGAAGAAGATGGGAGGAAACGCCATGACATGAAGTTGGGCTGGCCCAGGTCCCTCATCCCGGGCCTTTGGCTGTGCAGCTCCTCAGGGGAACAAAGAGCAGCCCTTGGCTGGCGGCCGCCGTGCCAGAAACCCGCAGAGATTTCCTTCCACTTCGCCTCCAAACCTTCTGCTGCCGTATTCCCTGGTCAGGAACAAAAGCCCAGGGTCACAAGCTGGCTCCTGCCAGGGTCTCCTGTGTCCCCCCAGCAGCTGTGGGCTGGTGTGGGCAGCCACAAGCTGGACCATGCTGTGCCGGTCTCCTGCCGTGAAGCCGCAGCAAGGAGAGGATGGAAGTGACAAGCAGAACTTTTGGGTTGATTTTTTTTAGTTTTTTGCTTGCACCGAATCATATTTCTGGCATGTCCACAGCAGGTGCTGCTGGGCAGAAGGCCAGAGGAAACTGGTGCTAAGGTTGGTTTTAACTGGGCTTTCAGCCATTGCAGGCAGCACGCACACAGAGAGGAGCGATGGGATCCATACGGACCAGCAGCCCCAGTGCCCTGTGCTGTCCGTCTCAGCTGTTCACATCAATCTTGTTTATTACAATTCCAAATCCTCCCTCCTCAGCTCATTAACGTTCCCGGAGCAGACATCTCTCTCACCATTGTATTTTGTAATTAGATTTTGATTTACTTTCAGAGAGAAGCGGCAGCACAATGGACATTAATTTATCCCAAACCTCGCTCGATCTCCTCGATGTCACGGGGTCAGACCTTGGCGTGCACCATCTGCTCTCCCCCCACTACTTGGCTGTGTGTCGTTCCCCCACCGTGTTCCCCTTCTGCTGAGGGGGTTCCCTGATGCACAAAGGAAAAGGAGCGATGAGAGAGGGCTGGAAGAGGAGACTTTGCCTGAGCTGAGCTTGAATCGTAGGGACAGGCGTGAACTAGATTTAAATCGACAGGGAGAGGGAGCAGCCTGTTGTCTGCAGAGCCTGGGTGGCCCCTGCTGCTTGTAAACCCTTTAAGGCACGATGTAAAAGCTGCAGTTTAACACCATCAGTGAGCGAGGACAGAGGGGTTCCCGCAGCGCTGGAGCACTGGGGATGGCCATGGCTATCTCATCAGCCCGGAGCTGCTCTGTGTGGCAGAGCTGGAGGCAGAGCTGGGCCTTGGGCTCTGCTGGTCCCTGCAGCCCTGGACCAAGGGCACTTTTCCACCTGAGTGCTGCTCGTGTGTTCCTCAGACAGACTTCATGTTTCTGCCCATGGCTCTTGAACAAGAGACCAGCAAGAGCTGAGCCCATGCTGTAAAGGAAACCCCTCTGTGCTCTCCCATGGTCCCTCATGCAGCTCTTGGAAGGTGGGATCTTTCCAGTGCCTCACCAGAATTCTCCAGGCCCTTGGGGGTATTGCCTTGAAGAGCTAATTTTTAGAAAAGTGGCTTTACATTTGTTTCAGTAAAAAGCAGCAGCCATTCACAGCAGGAACATACTCATTTTATTGCTGCCTTTGAGTGTTTAAACTGGCTTTTTCTGTCACTGGTCAGGGTGGAAGTGTGGGTTGAACCAATGTCTGCCCTCTGCATCTCCAGGCAGAGTCAGCTCCATATGCTGTGGAAGAGGGAAGCGTGAGAGCTTTTATGGTCCAGTTTCACACAACAGCAGAGAAATGCAGCCCCCAAGGAGGGTGGGAGGACCACTTTCCCAGCAGCCAGGGCTCTGTGCACTGCAGGCAGTTGTGCTTTATCTCTGCCAACTTCACTGCTGCAACTCAGGGTTTATGTGAGCGAGTGAATACGACCAGGACTGATAAATCAATCAGCACAACCAAAAATAGAGCCCAGCAGCTGTTGGAAGTGGGGGATCCCCAGAATGAGGAGCAGGAGGGGATTTCATCCACCCCGGCTGGGTGCCAGCCCTGTGCAGAAACAGCCGTGGGCTGCTGGGGAGACCTCTCGTCTGACACCTTTATCTGGAAAAATTACTGTGGCTGTCTGCAAACATCTCCCCAGCCTCTCAGCCAGCAATTCCCAGTCACCAGGGTGAGGGGAATAGCAGAGCAGTACTGGTGGGGAGAGCAGCCTTGTGCTGCTGCATGGCCGATGTCTGGGGATTGCCTCAGCCCTCCTGAGATCTCGACTGATCTCTGAAAGCCTCTCTCACAGCTGGCTCTGGATGGAGTCGTGGAGGGAGCCCAGGGCTTGTGGTTTCCAGGACAGCATGGTGATGCTTTTGTGCAGGGATAAAGTTACTGGAGGAATCCAGTGACTCTGTTTTTTCCACTGGACGGCTGCACTAAACCACCTGCACAGGAGCCAGGGAAGGCTCTGTAAGGCTCCTCAGCCTGCACAGAGTCTTGTGAGGGGCTGTATTTCCTCACTCCTTCTCCAATGGGTGTCCTGGGGTGAGCAGCGACTGTAGCAGGCCTGAACCAGGAGCGAAGGGCGCTGCGAGAGGATCAGCTGCTTTCAGGCTGAATAGTCCATAGATTATTTCCACATCTGTGTTAGCTTTGGCTTGATCCCACAGATTTGCAACAGCTGTTGGGAAGCGGAGCAGAGATCCCCTCTTTAAATGGATGATCAAATCCTTAGAGTGTGTGGAGTATGTTATTTCTATGTCATCCTCTTCACGGCAGGAAAAACAGCTTTTCAGAGTTGCTGAGGCAGCACTCTGCCCTGCTGTCTGAGCTATCATCCCATCAGCCCACAGTCTCACAGCAAGTTGTAATTTGCTTTCTGCATCCCACACCCAGCCTGACACAGAATCCTTTGTGAGGTGTGTGGTTGTGCAGGTACCCATACCAGGGATGTCATTTTTCTCCTGGATTTCCCTTTCTGCATGGACCACAACCAGTGGGTGTAAGCTGAGCTTGTTCCCTTTGCTGAGCCTTCACATGTGCAAATCCCTGGCATTTTACCCTGAGAAAAGCTAACTAGTGCAATAGTTTGCCACAAGACAGGTTGGGTCATCCCAGTGGTTTTAGGTGGAGATCAGATGTCCTGGCTGGAAGCTGTATAGTTTAGGTGCAAAACAGTGGCACAGCGTGGGAATCCCATCAGGAGCTGTCTTTAGCTTGGCTAGAATGAACCAGCCCATTTCCTATCAAGGTTCTGCTCTTTCAGGTCAGACCTGCAGTAAAAGCAGCCATCAGGCTTCCTTCCCAAATGTCTGACAGGCTCTGGAAAGGCTGGAATCTGGCTGATTAGGGCCAGGGTGGTGGGAATTGTGGTGGATCCTGGCACTCCTCCTGCAGCGCGTGCGTTTCTCATTCCCCATCAGCTTTCCTGGTGCACGGGGGAGTCATCAAACCAAACTGCTCCCACTTTAAACAGCACATTCCTGGATGGAATTAATATGGTTAGTGCATCGAGACCACTAACTTCCAATTCAAGGCTTTTATAATAGTCTTCAAATGGCAACCCAGTTCCAGTTGCTTTTTATGCAGTTGTTGTGTTTGTCCACTGGTGTTGTGGGATGGGTTTCAGTGATAACCCAGGCAACAAATCTGTTAAAAATAGGAAGTGCTTCTCAGCATGTATGAAGCTCTGAAAGTCGGTTTGGTGTTACCTGGGCTGGTGGGTTGTGCCTGGGAGCTTTTGCACAGGTACAAGGTAAAACCTTCCCATTTGAGTGGCTTTTTCTCGTTCACCCAAGGTGTGACTGAGTGTGACATGATGTTCTTTAGGTTCAGGTCTCAGAGCTCAGTGATGGACGTGCTCCCCCAGCAGCAACAGGGTGTCATGTTGACCTCTTTTGATGCTTATTGACCCTTTTGACACACATGCTTGCTTGAGGCATTCTCCTGTGGACCCTCACTGATGAGTTAGAAGTGGCAGCTCCCGATTTCATGGGGACAGAGTGTCTGGATTGCAGATTGCCCGTGCCATGGATGTCTGGGAAACCAAGACTAGTGCCTGCAGTTTGGGTCCAGTGGGGCCTGATGGTTTACACATCCTGAGAAGACCCAGGACCAGCTGTTGGCAAGGGTTACCACATGTGTTGGGCCTTGTAGACTGTCTGGAGCCAGCCGTGCCACGCTTGCTCCAGTGCTTTGAGCAGGTTTGGTTTGGTGTTTTCCCCTTATCTGAGGTGTTCCAGCCCCATCCCTCTGAGCACAGCGAGTCCATGGAGCCTCTTGGCTCTGAAGTGCAGACCCTGCTGCTTCCCCAGCCAAGCAAAACTGCCAGGACCCGCCGTGATGCCCTGGGGGAGCTGCTTCTGTATACAAAGGACTTGGCAAAATGAAGTGTAATGTAAGCAACTATTTTAAAGAGAACGATCCGATTGCTAGTTGTAATTTCCTTATTGTTTGCAGCACCCTGTTAAATGCCTGTGATCCTTATAAAGAGCTTTCCCCCACCCTTTAAACTTCACAGAAGTGGTTTTTACCTTCTGTGGTTTGAACACCATCATTGTGAGGCAGCTGGTTTGCACTGAGTACAGTTTCTTTATTCTTTTCATGCCCAAAGCCATTTGGTTTGTGAATCCATTAATATGTCTATTGGAAATGGAAGGCTGGTGAGTGGGACACAAAACCTTGCCTTTCTCTACATCCCCAGATCATTCCCATCTCAGAAAATGGGATTGCTTCTCTTTGCAAATCAGGGACAGCGATCTGCAGAGATCTTCCTCTGGAAACACGTGGGTGCAGTTTCTCTGAGAGATACTGGTGGAAGCAGCAGCACATGGTGTGATGGTTTCTCTGGCTCTCCTGCTGGCTGACACTGGTGGGCCCCTTCTGTGCTTCTCTGGGTTTTATTCTCCAAACTGGAGCACGTTGTAAACACACGGAACCCGAGGGGCTTTGCAGAGCAGAGCTTGATGTTAGGGGAAGGTGGAGATTGGTTTCCTTCCCCATTTGGCTCTTGGCTATGGTTTGGCTTTTGTTTGAGAGTTTGATAATTCACCACTGGGCTGTTTGGGTTGAAATGCTTGGAGAAATGTCAGGAAAATGAGGTGATGGCAGCAGCTCCTCCATGCGTGTTGGGGAGAGTGGCTCTGCCAGCCCACACCTGCAGCCTGGGCTGTGCCAGCAGCTGTAGTGGTCCTGTTCCTCCTCATCCCAGCAAGCTTCTGTGCATGAGTTAAGCTCTAAATTATCCTATGCCAGAAGCTTATCCTGGGGAACGTGAGCCCAGGAGTGTGTGACACCCAGAGCACTCAGTCACCAGTGTTGTGCAGAGCCGAGCTCGCTGCAAAACGTAGTGACCAGCAGACAGGCCCATCCAGACTGGGATGCCCAAAATGTGACCATCAGCCTGCAAAGCTGGCAGTGCAGGATGGATGAGCTGGGCCCTCAGGCTGATGTCAAAGCCTTTAATCAGCTCCTGGGAACAAACCCGGGAAGCCCCAGAAGAATAATTTTTTTGTGTGTTGGCCTTGTGCTCAGCTTGGCTGTGTTTTGGCAGGGATTGCTGGTTTGTTTAATGAACATGGAAGTGGGAGGGGAGGAAACAGCCAGGGAAGCATTACAAATTGCTTCAGAGCAGTGGCATTAAAAGTATTTGTGCTTACCATGTCTTCTAAACAAAGAGCTTAAAGCATGGCAAGTATTACCCCCATTTTACTTGCAAAGAGGTAAAAGCAGGAGAAGGAGAAGCTTTGCCTGTGCTCAGGACAAGCCCACAGCAGGTATGAGACACATGGGGGTCTCACCTGAGGGGATGGTGGTGGTGGGGAGGGTCTCTGTGGGCACTGGCCCAGCATCTCTTCCTCACATTCCTTCACGCTCATCCCTGAAGCACCAGCTCTGTTTCTTTGCTCACCTCTGACCTCTGCTCTGAAAGATGCTAATGCTCCAAAATCTTCCTCTTCCCACTGCCAAGTTTACCTTTCTTATCTCCACTCCCTGTCTTTTTTACAGCTGAAGCTGTGGAACAAGTACAGAGTCTCCAACATTCCTTCCCTAATATTTATTGATGCCTCCACTGGGAAGGTGGTTTGCAGGAACGGCCTCCTGGTCATCCGAGATGACCCTGAAGGTAAGACCTGGAGTCCCCTGTGCCACGGAAACATGGGGACACAGCTGCCTTTTCATTCCACTTCATTCTGAATGGCCTGAGGGGGAGGGAACAAAGAACTGTTGTCATATTTAACTATTCAAAGCACTGTGCTATTTTCAGCGTGAAATTTTCTGCATCATTCCTGCCTGATCTTGTGTTTTGGTTTTGCTTACTGAAAAGAACAAAGAATTTCCCTCCAGGATTTTTGTCTGGAGTGCTAATGAGGAAAAGGTTAGGCTAACTAAAACATTAAGCTTGGACTTTTCCCTGATGGAGGCACATGGACAGACAGAAGGAAGGCCCAGACTTTCCATACCTTAGGAGCAGAATCCTTCCAGAATACTGAGTGGGACTTTTATCACTGACATTGCACTCAGGTTAATGATTTTCCCATTATTTACAAATTAAACAGAAAAATACTACTATTCTCCCTTGCTGAGGCTTGCTGTGGTGGGAGTTGATACTAAATCTATCTTCTTCCAATTTGGAAAAAGCCAAATGAACCAAATGTGTGCCCTTACTCACAGAGCCTGCAGACCCATCAGTCATCTGCTGTAGTTGTCCATCCATTTTTTTAATTACAGGCTCATTGTTTCTTGGTGCAGCAAATACTGAGTATGGGGACAGAGCCTTTAGTTCAGTGGCAGGAGCTGTACAGCAGGAACATGTTGTGGCCTGAGCCATCTGTGATGTTTCCTCCTCTCTGGCTGAACACATGGATGGATTGCTCTGGGAGCTGGCAGCAGATGATTCAGAGCATGTTTGTGTGTACATGCACAGCTTGCTTTGGGGTGCAGAGAGTTAGTGTAAGATATATATAGAGATACATGGGTATAAACACACCATCTTTTACATATATATAGCTCAGGTTTATAAATAAAGACATGTGTGGATATGTGTAGAAATATATGGTTAGTATCAGCATAAGGGACACAGTCTGACTGCATTCCTGAGCACGTACCACCTTGCCCTCTCTTGCTAAAATAAACACACTTGATAAGGAAAAGGTGCCTCAGCAGGCACAAAACCAGAGCAGGCTTTGTCAGGCTGAAGGTGCTTTGCCTTGGGTGCAGCCTGTCAGAGAGAGAGAGGTGACCCTGGCTGCAGTGCAGAGCTTGGCTTCCTCACCTCAGGGCAAGGGTGTGGTGGTGCCTGATAGCTGAGGTGTTCTGCATCCCCCTTGAATGGGAGTAAACCCCAGTAGGGCTCCTCAGACAGGATCCCCTGGGATGGTTTTTCTAGTGGAACTTTCTGAAACTGTAAAAGCTGCTTATGCATGTTACTGTCTTATGTCTTCTTTCCACCCCTATCCTGACCCCTCCCCAGGTCTGGAGTTCCCTTGGGGGCCAAAACCCTTCAGTGAAGTTGTTGCTGGGCCTCTGCTAAGGAACAATGGGCAGACACTGGACAGCAGTGCCTTGGAGGGCTCTCACGTTGGGGTCTATTTCTCCGCGCACTGGGTGAGTGGGAGGTGCTGTGCAGAGCAGTTGGAGTGGGCTCAGGGAGAGTGAAGACCCTGGTTTGGTTGGTGCTGAAGAGTTGAAGATGCTTTGATCATCAGCATTGCAGTGGCCTGCCATCCTCAGCTGGCCCTGTAAGTGGGAGAGTGGTCAGATTTTGAAAATGGAAGAGGTTTTGTCGGTAACTGAGAGACCATAAACCCCAGCCATGTTCAGGCACTGCAGCAAAGATGAGGTCACACCACTTCATGGTCACTGGGTCACCTGGCCCTGCTGGCTGTGGGACTGGTCCTGAGGAGGAGACAATGTCCTTATGCTTGTGTTTTGCAGTGCCCACCATGCCGAAGCCTCACGAGGGTGCTGGTGGAGTCCTACCGGAAAATCAAGGAGGCAGGCCAGAAGTTTGAGATCCTCTTCGTGAGTGCAGACAGGTGAGGCAGCACTCACCCCCTGTGCAGGCAGAGCAGTTTGGCTTTGGTATCAGAAAGGTTGCCTGAGTCCTTTCCCTCTGCCCAGTGGGGAAGTGCAGAATGGGCTCAGCAAGAGCAGGTCTGTGCTTCACCTTGTGTCTTGTGGCTCTGAGGTCTGAAGGATGCTCGAGCTGCTGCTGTCACCATGGGTTGGCATCCAGATGCCCTGGAGAGTTTGAAATATTTTGCTGGGGAAAAATACACCAGGGACAGACAACTTCTTGAATTTGGTCTGACTCTCTCCCAACAGCACTTACTGGTGGGTTTTGGTGAAGGCATAAAGGGCTTTGCAGGCCAGGTTTTTAATGAGGAAGGAGCCTGGTGAGTGGAGGGCTCTGCATGCCATGCCATGTTCCCCTTGCACAGGTCAGAGGACTCCTTCAAGCAGTACTTCAGTGAGATGCCCTGGGTGGCTGTGCCCTACGCTGACGAGGCCAGACGGTCACGCCTGAACCGACTCTACGGCATCCAAGGTAGGAAGGGCCACACTGAGACACAGATCTCCTTTCCCTACTCCTTTTGTTGAGTATTTGTAATGTCTCCTCTTGTTTAACTAAACCAAGAAAACAGCAAAGCAAAGCACTGTGCCCCAGGCAGAGCTGCTTCATGTTTCTGCTCTCCACAAACTCACATTCCTACCACCTGCCAGGCAGGCTGTTAGTTGAAACAGGACTTCCATAAACAACCTAATTCTTCCTGGAAACTTGGAAGCTGTTTTTGGCTTGGATGTTTTTTATCTAATTACTGATTTATTTATTTTTGCTTTTTCTTGAAGGTTTAAATTTCATTTTCTTGCTGGTTTATGTAATGCAAAGGCAGGCCATCATCCTGTGCAGGGGCTGAGGAAGATGGCATCTGGTTTATGTTAGTGACATGAATTACAAAAGAGAGTGTTTGATGTAAACCACGGCTTTGCTTTTACTGTACGTACCAGTGCCAGAATTCCAGCAGCCCTGGCTGCTCGTAGGGGCAGGGAGAGACTCTGCATGTCTGGATGGCTTCAAAGAGTCACGAAGATGATAAAAGCTCACAGCAGCCTTCCTAGGGGCTGGCAACTTGTTCCAGCAGGGGACAAACTGCAGCACAGAGGTGTGGAAGGTGACTGGCTGGTGAGATCTCATGTGTGTACAAATAGTTTCTCCCTGTGGTTAAAGGATCTTACTGCAATGTGGCTACTTCTTATCTGTTTCTGTGTGATGCCATAGAATCATAGGATATGCTGAGTTGGAAAGACCCATCAGGATCATAGATCCACCTCCTGGCCCTGTGTAGGACACTCAACAGTCCCACCCTGTGCCTGAGAGCTTTGTGCCAATGCTTCTTGAACTCAGACAGGTTTGGTGCTGTGAACACTTCCCTGGGGAGCCTCTTTCAGTGCTCAGTCACTCTATGGGTGAAAAACTTTTTCCTGATATCCAGCCTAAACCTCCCCTGTCTCAGCTCGTGTTGGCCAGGTGGGTGCAAGCTGGCAGAGTGTCAGTGTGGTCTGCAGAGAAGGAAGAGGTTGCCAAAGGTGACCGAGGGCATGGGAAGAGTGACAGGAGAAATAATCCCTCCTTGGGGTCCTCTCCGAACACCACTTCTGGCATGAGCTCAGGTGCTGCCACTCAGCTCTGTTCCCTGACCTTAGCCCAAGAATAACCATTTGCCTGCTTTAAACAGCCATCACTTTGCTGCTTAATGACCTTCCCATGAGGCGAGAGCTTTCCAAATTCATCTGTCTTTTCCCTGGTCTGCTCACAACCCTTTCCAGTGCTGGTTTCGGCCGAGCGCTGCAGGACTGCTGCCAGTTTCACTGGGACTTTCTGTAAATAAGGTGTCCAGACATGGATACTTGAGCACCAGGCATGCTGTAGCCAAGGAAACGGTGACAACAGCTTTCCCTCCAACTCCAGCTGCTGCCTTCTTAAAGGTATCTCTCTTTGTTGTGTGCTGACCTGAAAATGTAAATATTGGCTGTTCCCCTGCACACCAATCCCTTTCTGTGCCCAGGTAGCTCCTGTGTTATCCTTGAATCTCAGCTCCATGCAGACTTTGGGGCTGCATGCATGTTTGCAGTCAGGCTTTTCACACCAGCTGGGAACAAAAACCAAAAGCTTCCTGCAAACAGAGCTGGTTGTTGTGGGCTCTGCTCATCGCCACGCGTGGTTATTCCACCGAAATGAAAACTCAGAGCTGCATAACCTCGTCTGCCTTTCCCCACATTCATGGTTCTCATGCTGCCTCTCTGAAAGCTCTCTTTGGAGCTGCACCAGTGATCAGTGAGAGTGTCCAGGTTACCATCCTGGTGCTTGGGTTGTGAGCACAACGTGAGGAGGTTTCCCACTGGTTTTTGAAGGCTGGGTACTGAAACAACAGAAGAGCTTGTCTTCCCTGTTGGCATTAAGTTCCTGAGAGGTGGAAATGAAGCAAGAGTCAAATCTCTTGTTATTTTAGTCCCGTGCTGGCCCCTACAACATTTAAAAACTCAGTATAAAATGTAAGTTGAGTTATTGGTCTTTATTTGGGTTTACTTGAATGCTTCTATTCATAACTCATGTGCAGTCAGAGGCTGTACCATACCACCTCTAGTAAATTGCTTCTGGTGCAGTGCTGTGCTGAGAAAGAGTCATGTCTTGTGTTGAGGCTGCGTAGAAATAATTTTCTTTTGTGCAGGCAGCTCCCAGTCCTGCCTTGGGTGAAATGCCCTGGCCTTAGCTCTCCTTCCAATGGCATGGGGAGCAGTGATAAACTTGATGCTTTGATAGGAATCACCCCTTGTTGTTGTGTATCTCATGAGACCTTTTGGGTTCCTCAGTTCCCCCTGGACTCTGTGGTGTCTCTTTGGGATTTGCAATGCCTTCCAAAACCTGTTGTTTCTCCCCTTCCCCATGCTTTAGCCCAGACACCCACAGGTCACTCTCACAGCCTGGAAGTCACTGTTACAGGAGATTGCTGGAGTTTTCTTCTGAAAAAGTGAAAAAACAGCAATAAAATGCACCACCTGTCCTGTGGTTGGTGTGGGGTTTGCTTCACGTAGATTGGGATTACTGACCCAACAGACTTCATGCAGATGAGATTTCCATGTCGGGCGTGAGGTTTAATATATAAATATGTAAATGTCTTGCCAGGTTTGGTAACAAACCATTTGGCCTCTGTGCTTTCATAAAATGCTGCCCCCGTGGGAGCCAAATCCATTTTCTAGTGTATAAAATCCACCCAAGCCTGACTATGCTAATTCTCATCCAAGCTTATACAATATTCATTGCAGTGTCTGATCGCTGATTCTTCTTGATAAGTAAATTCTGGTGTTATGACTTAAGGCAATTACCAAATCCCCCAAAAGGCACTAAAATAACAAATAATAGCTGGGACGAGCAGGAAGGGGGAATTATTTGGGTTAGCAGGTGTGAATAACATTAAGGATGGTGTCTCTGGTCGTGCAGGACTGTGTCCCTTGAAAACAGGGTGTGTCTTTTAGGGAAGTAGTCGCAAAGGTCACCTGAGAAGACAAGGATGTGAATTATCTTTAAAAACACTGCGTTTTCTGATTGAGTTTTGTATTTGCTGTTGGTGGTTTGATGGCTGGGTATTTGGTGGGGGGAGGGGGCATCTGCATATGCAAATTAGGTGATGTCTAAAGGAATGCTTTGAATGGTAGATGAAATCCTTGATAGCTGCAGAATCACAGCGATCTGTTTCTAAATTGGGCCCTTAATTTTCCCAGATCAGCAAAGCTTATTTGAAACCTCTGCCTGGGAGTTGCTGCGTTGCTCCGGCTGACTGATGACCTGAGAGTCTCCAGCCTGTCCCTCATGTATAATGGATGAAAAGCAGGCGTTTGGGGTGGGGTTGGGGATCGTAAATGGAGCGAGATCCGAATCCTGCTGAGCACCGAGTGCTTCTCCTGGTGTCAGTAGCACTTTGTGCCTGTAAGGGCAGGGCCAGCGTGAGATTTCCCAATTCCTTCCAGTCTGTTTAACCCATCCCTGCCCTGGGGCTACGTTGAATTACCAGCAGGTAATGAATAAGCCTTTTTGTGATACAAAATGGTTTTCTTGGCGTACCCTTAGGATCTGCAAGCGCAGCCATTGGGCGGGTTCCTGCACTGCTGCTTAGCACCAGCCCCAGCGCAGGCAGGAATGCGCCGGGCTGGAATGACGGGAATGTGGCCGCTCGCCTGGACCTGCAGGCAGGCTGGGACACACAGATGGCCCTGTATTTCCTAGAGAAATGCCTCGAATTCAGAGGGCTTGTGAGTAACCCACTGTTGGACAAACACGGGACTGCAGTGCCAGGAGCCCGGCAAGGGCAAACGTGCTGTGTGACCCCTGCTCAGGGAAGGGCTCTGCAGGGTATTTCTGAGGAAATAAACCTTGAGATGAAGGGCCAGGAGTGTTTGAGTTGCCTCAGCTTGCCGGGGATGTTGCTGGGTGAAAGAGATACTGGATAGGGAGCAGGTTGAAGCCTGATGAGCAGTCCCTGGCACTAACACTGGTCACTTCATTTGTCCCATGGGGCCTGATCCTGCTGTCCCCTCTTCCTTCCTTGTGGGATGTTTCTTTGTCTCCCTGATGACAGAGGAATGGTGTGCTTTCCAGATGAAGTCACCAACATGAGCTGCTCCTGTTGACCCACCCGTGGCTGTTTTGTGGCCGGAAAGCCAGGGCCTTATCAGATGGGATGGTCACCAGCTGGTGTCCAACCTGCCCCACTGCCAGTGACATCTGAGTTGGTGACTTGTGCTGTGTCTCTGCTGCAACTGTGTTCACTTCTTGTACAAAGCTTCTCCTTTATGACAGAGCTTTCCAGCCCCATAGCTCAGGGCAAAATGCTGCTTTTTCCCAAGGGCCAGACCATCACTGGATATCCCCTGAGCCACATCCTGACAGGATCCTGTAGACCTGGACATTCCTGTACAGCTTTGTTAGTCTCCAGAGGGATGTGCTGTGGAAATGGCTGGGCCATTAATGCAGAGTGCTGGAAGGCTGTGGGAGCTAAAATACATGGTGTTCCTTCTGGGAAGGAACACACCCTGCTTCCTGGCCACTGTTGTCTGCAGGCTGTGTGCATTCCTGGGAATTGTGCCCTTTCAGAGGCAGCCACATCTTGGCACTGGGGTGGTGATGCACAGGGGACACAGTGCAAGAGGGAGGGTCCCTGAGTGGTACGGTGGGATTCGCTCTCGTGGGCACCAGACAGCAGCAATCCCTGCCTGAACCTGGGTAGGAAGAGGCAGGCAATGCCAGAGCTGTCTCTCAGCTTCCCGCTCTGGCTCCTGAATTGCAGTGCTCTGCTAGGATGGAAACAGGATCCAGGGAGCCTGATCCCTGCTCCATGAGCTGTGGACAGGCAGGAGGCTCGCTGGGCTCCTGCCAGGGCTGGAGGCCATAGAAAAAGGCCTTTCTCCCCACACCCTGTCGCTGGCCAGTTCATGCTTTGGCTGATCCCCCTCCCTGTTTTTTTCCATCACAGGCATCCCGACTCTGATCGTCCTGGACTCCAAGGGAGACGTGATCACGCGGCAGGGCCGGGTGGAGGTGCTGAACGACATCGAGTGCCGCGAGTTCCCCTGGCACCCCAAGCCCGTGCTGGAGCTGACGGACTCCAACGCCGTGCAGCTGAATGAGGGCCCCTGCCTCGTTCTCTTTGTAGGTATGGATGGAGCATCCCTGCTGTGACAGCAGAGCCTGTGCTGGGAAAGGGAGCTGGGCCACCTGCCAGCTTGGCTAGAGCTGGCCACAGGGCTGGGAACCTGCCTCTGGTGATGACAGTGTCCCTGGGAAGGGATAGCACTTCCATGTCCGTTTTCTGTCACTGTGTGCTCACAGAGAGGCCAGTGCTGGGGAGAGCTCCCTGTGGAAGCCCTTCAGGACAGACTTGGAGCCTTTGCTGTAGCACAGCAGCTCACAGGAGCTTGCCAGAGCCTGCTGTGCCCACAGGGCTCCCACACACCACCCTGGGATGTGGTGGAGCAGTGATTGACAGCACAGAGGAGCTGTCATATCAAAGGTGTGGTGGTGGCTGTGGACAGGAATGCTGATGAGGTGTTGGGAGTGTGAGAAATACACTGTCACAGCTGGTGGTGGTGGAGATGGGAAAAGCCTTTCTGGAGCAGGGACTTCAGGCACACGTGATGTTACAGAGGAGGCAGAGGAAGTGTCTCTGCGAGGGATTATAGATCAGTGCTGGAAACCACAGCTCAGGACTTGAGTCCCTGGACTGAACAGGGCTGTGACAGTCAGAGCAACCTTTCATGCTCCGCTGCTCCTTGATTCCCCCAATTTTCCTGGCTGCAGGATGGGGCAGGTTCTTCCCCAGAGTTCCTGTCCTTCCACTGCTAACCCACACATGAAGCTCCCCTGCAGTTAGAAACAGGCCTAGAGCTCACCCAAAGCATGGATGGCTCAGTCCTCATTGCTTGCCTACCAGCAATGGACACAGAAACTCAGGAAAGGGCATGGCTGGGATGAGCTGTGCTGCAGGCTGAGCCCTGGGTGGGCAGCACTGGGGTGCACACAGCATCCCAGGGAGGGAGTCGAAGGGTCCTGGGCTCTGTGGGGTGCAGCTGTCCCTTGTGTGCTGTGTAGAGTTTGCTGAAGAAGCCCCCCTTGCCTTGCTGGTGTTGTGCCAGGCCCAGGGCAGGGCTCGTGTCCTGCTTCCTCTTGTGCCCTTTGTGAGCAGCACACCCTGCTCTGCAGCGCTGATAACACGGCCCTCACTCCTTTCCTTCTTCCCTTTCAGATTTCCTTTTGACCCTGGTTATTTATTCAGCAGAGCCCAGTGGGGGATGTGAGCACAGAGCCAAAAATCCTCTCCTCACACGGGAAGGACGGGCTGGCCACGCCAAGCCTGATGGATTGGGGCTGGCGCTGCCGGCCTCTGGAAAGAGTTATTTTTATCTTGCTCTGAGCAAAGTTTTTCTATCACCTTGCTGCAAACAGCTCATCAGGAGAGCAGCTGGGGCTCTTGCTCCCTGCTTTTGGGGGTGGATGGTCTTGATGAAATCCACCAGTGATGTGCTGGGGCAGAGATGCAGCTGGTGCTGCAGCAAGGCAGGCACTGGGAATGGGGGTTTCTGGCCAGCTTTGTCCTTCTGGGAGACCCCCCCAGCAGACCAATGCCTGCACTGCACAGGCAGCAACACCCCCAGGAGAAGGCAGGCTTAGCAAGTGCTGGTGCTGAATAAATCCTGACTGATCTGCCTCCTTCCCCGGAGGGGTTAGGGCTGGGTTAGCCAGAGTGTGCAGGGCTGCCTGGAGAGCCGCCAGCAGCCGATGTTTGTAGGAAAATCAATCCCTGCAGACACCCCACAACTTGGCGTATTTATCACTGCCCTGCACGCAGGACAGACCCTGAAATCCAGCATGCAGCGTCTCTGGAATCTCCTGCTTTGCTTGGAGAAGCCAGAGAGGAGGACAGGAATGTGTGGAGCAAGGGCAGAGAGTTTTCTGGGCATGGCCTGTCCCAGCTGGGGGCTGGACCTGTCATGGTGGTTACATCAGGGGACACAAGGGGCTTCTCTTCTGCCTTCTTCCTTTGATGCCTAAAAGTTGTCCCCAAATCAGAATCTTTTAATCTCAGTGCTTCCCAAGGACACAGACTCTCCTCTTTCCAGCTCACTATTTGAACTTCAGTGGTGACTGGTGTTTGATTGATGCTGCCATCTCTTTCTACCCTCCCTCTGTCAAATCAAAGCTGCCTTCACAGCGCTGAGACTGGAGCAGCAGCGCTGCAGCTCAGCCATCCCGAGGCAGAGGGATGGTGGGTGGCAGGCAGGGGTGGCAGCAGCCTCAGATCAGCACCTTTGTTTGGTCTTCAAAACATGCTCAAACCACAAAGCAGCTTCGTTGTGCCTGTTTGTATCACCAACAGCACCAGGGAGCGAGCAGTGGAGTATTTGGGGAGCAGGAGTTGCTCTACTGTTACGTGTTTCCCTGTAGTGCATTTCAGCTGCTCCCTAATTGCTCCAGAGCCGTGTGGCTTTGAAGTCCATGTGGTGCATCTGGGCTCCTGCTTCCTGCATGGTGGTGCAGTGGGACAGAGCTGCCAGTGCCTGGCTGGTTTGCATCCTTTGCTCCTAACCTCTGTTTTTTGCCTTTTTGCCTCTTTTCATTTGTCTCTGCAACCCCGTGCCCTGCAGATTCAGAGGATGACGGGGAGTCGGAGGCGGCAAAACAACTGATTCAGCCCATAGCTGAAAAAATCATAGCCAAGTACAAAGCCAAAGAGGAGGAGGCACCATTGCTCTTCTTCGTGGCGGGTGAGGTAAGTGAAAGGAGGGCACAGGGCTGTGTCCTGCTGGGTATGGGGACTGAGCTGGGTTGGGTACTGCTGTTGTTGTTCGGTGGGTAAACTGAGGCACAGAGCTACTGAAGCTGTCAGGCACCGCGGAGCAAAACCAGACTCGAGGCCTGGCTCAGTCCATGCTCTCCTTGTTGGATGTTGCTTCTACCAAAGGGTTTGGTCAGAAGGGGAAAAGCCTGAAGATGGGAGAGGGACAGGCAGAGTGGGGGCTGTGGGAGGGAGTGGAGCTGCCCCACTGGGGCTGCTGCCCGCTCAACCCTGAGGCCGTGTGGGCAGGGAAAGAGGAGCAGGGTTTGAGTTTCAGCCTGGCCCAGCCAGTGACATTTCGTCCGTTTCCCTGAGCTGGCCATGCTTTTGTTGGCTGGGATGGTATTTGAGGCATGTGCCGGCTGCAGTGCTTGGAGTCAAAGATCTGCTGGAGAGAATGGGAAATGGGAAAACTGGAGGACTTCTGGTCTTCCTTTCCCCCACACAGACACTTTGCCCTGCTGCAGTCTGGCAAATGAAGGTTTTGTCTATGGGTCCAAAAAGCTCCCAGCACCCCCAGGCCTGCAGTTCCCCTCCCACATCACTGCTCAGGGCCCGGGCAGGTGGCAGCCGCTGCGCCTGCTCCGTCCCTGCACGCCCACGTCACAGCCGCAGCATTCCCTGCACGGAGCCCTCCGGAGCCGCCCTGCGACAAAAGGGTCCCCACTGCCACACCCAGGCCCCCCCAGCCAGACAGGCCCCCACTGCCACCACCCACAGCCCCACTGGCCCCTCATGTGCAGCCGCTCCTGCCACCATAACGGGTCTCTGAGCATCCCAGCTCAGCCCCACACCCTTGAATAAGTCCCTTGTTGGAAAGGGCTATTTTGGGAGGGTCCAAGACCTTCCCCCCTCCCCCAGAGCCTGCGAAGCGTTTTCCTCCCGCTCGCCGGCTGTAGCTGAAACATTGCTGCTATTCATGCAGCTCCCGACGGCCCTGCAGCGGCCGGCCCGAAGAATGGGGAGCGTCCGGCACATCCCATTCATCCGTCACCTCAATAGCCGGGAGCGCTGGCCCCGGGGCTCCGCTGGCCCCCACGCACAAAGCAGCCCGGCCATGGCCAGAGCAGGCACCTCCCATTGCTCTCCCAGCGCCGTCTGGACCGATTTTGCATTGATTAAAAATATTCCTTGGTGCCTTTGTAAATAAAGGACGAGGCGTCCCGACACCTGGGTGGTGGGGGGCGGCCAAGGCGACGAGCCCAGCCCTGCTCACCCTTCCAGCCACGTGGTCCAGCTGCGCCAGAAACCCCTGCAAAGGAAGGGGAGGCGCGACCGGAGCTCCCCAGCGCTGCCGCCACGCGCTGCAGAGCCCCGGCCGCCAACCAGGTGGATGGATTCCATTCCTGCCCCTCGGAACGCCCCGCTCCGGGTGCGGCACATCGTGGGCTTGGTGATGAATCACACCAATGCCGGCTTTTTGCATCCCACAGCCTCGGGAGGGATAAATCGTTGCCTTTGCCTAGAGCTGAGCTGTGCCTGGGTGAGGGGAGGGCAGCCCTCTCCCCCTGCAAGCAGCCTGGTGCTCTGGTGTGTGCCCAGACGCTGGGACCTGCTGTTGGGGTCTCATTGTTGGCTCGAAGCAGTTCATCCCATTCCTGTTCTTTGCTTTGTTCAGGCATGCACTTGGGTCCCTTTGGTATCCACCCTTGGTGAGCAGCGAGGTGGCCGTGCTGCCAAAGGGCTGGCAGTCCCCACATTCAGTTCTTTGAGCTATGGGTGTCCCAGAGGCTCTGGGACAGCCGGGGCACTGGGTCAGTCTGGGAGCAGTGCCTCTAGGTTGGAGGAGTGCGTGTCCCATTCTGACCTAGGATAAACCAACCACGTTTGGTTCTGACACAAACCACGAGCAGAGCAGGCAGCAAGATGGGTGTTGCCTGCTGTGCTTGTGGTCCTGCAGTGCTGGTGCAAAGCCCAATCCCTTGAGATGCGCTGTGGCAAACTGCTCCTGGTGTCCTGGCTCTGCTGCTGACTCCTCTGTCCTTCTCCTTTTGGCCTCCAGGACGACATGACCGACTCCCTGCGGGATTACACCAACCTGCCCGAGGCTGCACCCCTGCTCACCATCCTGGACATGTCAGCCCGGGCCAAGTACGTGATGGATGTGGAGGAGATCACACCCGAAATCGTGGAAGCCTTTGTCAGCGACTTTCTAGCAGACAAGCTAAAACCCGAGCCCATCTAAGGGGCCTCTGTGCCAACGGACGTTATTTAAAACTAGGTCTCTCTTCCGCCGCTTGTGGATTCTCCAGCGTGTCCTCACGCCCGACCCAGTATCCAACCTTCTTGTGGTGCCTTGTTTTACGCAGTGAATCCTTCTCCTAAGCAAACTCCTTGAGATGCACTTTCAGCAGGGAGTTGTTGGCGTTTGGAGACTTCGCTTGTGCTTCATGGTGATATATTCTCTAATAACCAGGCCAGAACTGTTACCATATTGTTATTTTATACACGGCACTAGCTAGCAGGCAAATCTTTTTGCATGGTGTTCTTCCCAACGTATGCATCAGGCAGTGGGTGGGGTTCTTGGGGCTCTTTTCTTTCTCCTTCTCCCCCTTCTTTCCTTTCTCACCACCCCTGCTGACTAAATGACTTCCAGGAAGCAATAAGGAAACTGTCCCCATCGCCCCTGGCCAGTCCTTTCTCTCCCACGCAAGTGCCCTGACAAGGCCAAGACAAGTCTTAACTGCTGACAACCTCTGAAAGACCACGGCACAGCCAAGCTCTTCCTCCTGGGGGTGAGACCTTCCCTCATGGGTTTCCCACCCCCCACTCCAAGCACCGACAGCCTTAGGCAGCGCTGGCTGTTGGTGTCAGGGTTCATCCCCCTGCCATGGCTGGGTATTCCCTCTGTCCCTCCCACTCTGAGCCAGGAGGAGGATCACCACCGGGCTGCCCTCACCTCTTGTTTCTTCCTTGTGCTCTCCCTGTCCCCTTTTGTCCCTCTCTCTGGTATGAACTGTCTTCTCCCCTGTGTTAGTTGATTGAGCTGTTTTTCGTAGGTGTGTCCCAAACTCAACGTTAATGGTGCTGTTCTTTAAAAAAATAACCAAAAAAAACCCCCCAAACCCTAAGAAAAAAACCCTCCCTCCCTAACCCAAGCAGCACAGCCGAGCCCTTGAAAAGTGACATTGTAAAAACTGTACATGGTGATTGGAACTTTGTAATAAAACTGTTACAATGACCTCGTCCCCGGAGGTGCTGATTGCCTGTCCTGCTGTCACAGAGGGAGCCTGGGTGAGGGAAGAGGAGCCCCCAGCCTGACCCCGTGGATCGGTGGCTCCTGGGATTGTGTGTTCCCCCCTGGGCTCACACAGCCCCTGCCTGTGCCTGGTTTGCTGGGGTGGGTCGGTGCTCCCCAGGAGGGAGGGAGCCCTTTGGCAGCCACTGGGGCGTTCCCAGCCCAATGTCCCAGCCTGAATAGCGTGTGTTGTGCAAGCCACTGCTTTTCCCTTTCAGCTCATTAGTCAGCCATGGCAGGATTATGGCCTCCCCTTTTATCCTGCAGCTTCCCACCCTGCCAGGAGCTGGGAACAGCCGCCAGCTCGGGCTGTATGAACCCAGCCTGTGTTCTGCACGTTTCAGAGGTTGTTCCCCTGTGTTCAGCAGTGATGAATTGACTGGTGAGCAGTTCCAGGAGCAGCCCAGCACCTCCCAGCAGTGGTGTGGTCAGGAGTGCTGGAGCTCGGACACCCCCACAGCCACCCCCAGCCAGCCTCGCCAGGGTTGGAGTGATTGTTGGAGCACAGGGTTTGGGTAAGCACAGGCAGCACCCCTTCAGGTGGCAGCAATCCGGCCTTTCTGACCCCAAAACCACTCCCAGCAGCCAGGCTGGGCAGGACACCTGCGGTCAGCAGGGAGGAACCAGCTGAGGTGAGGCCACTCAGCCTTTCCCTTCTCACCGTGATCACCCTTCCCTTCTCTCTAGCATCACCACGTGGCCATCACATCCACTGGGAGCCACACACTCATCCCAGCACGGCTCCAGCCTTAAATACTCATTTATTACAAACCAAACAGCCTGAGCTGCTTGTTTATTAACTCTCAAGGTAACCAAAGGGAAGAGATGCTCCTTCAGCACCCAAACCACAGCAGTTCAGCCTGGCACAGGCAGCTTCTGCCTGTCATCCTCCTGCTTGTGCCTCCACAGCAGCTGCCTCTTGCCCTCGAAGAGCACGATGCCAGCAGCAATAGCAGAGTTCAAGCTGTCCACGCCTGGCACCACGGGAATGACCAGTCTCCTCCCGCCCGTGCGGGCTGCCAGCCGAAGTGCGGCCGGACTCAGGCCGTGGGTCTCCCCTCCGATCACCACGGCCACTGGAGTCTGCGCCCAGTCCTCGTAGTAATGCTGTGCAGCCAGCTCTGGGATTCCTGCTGCTCCCTCCTCATCCTCAGGAGCAGCCCTGGGGCTGGATTTCACAGGAGCTTTTGGGCTGGCAGGAGCAGACCCAGCTCCTCTCGGCACGGATGTGGTCCCAGCCGGCACGTCCGGGTCGTTGTCGGCCACGCAGACCTGGATGCCATCAGGAAGGTTGGTGGGAACAGATTGCCAGTCCAGGTTGGCGATGATGGGCACACGGAAGTGAGCCCCCATTCCTGCACGGAGCACCTTTGGCTCCCACGGATCTACACAGCCTGGGAAGGAACAGGGAGAAACAGTGACAGAGCAGGGACTCCCACGAGGGTGGGATTCAGCAGCCACAGCAAACCACGCCAGCCACTCCTTACCAACTCTGGGGAACATCTTCAAGCACCTCATTCCCTGCCTTACCCTCAGATAACTCAAACCTTTCTCCTACCTTTGGTGAGCAGCACTTTCTCACAGCCTGCTCCTGCTGCAGATCTCAGAATAGTCCCCAGGTTTCCTGGATCTCGGATGTTGTCGCAGATGAGGAGCAGCGGCAGGGAGTTGTTGAGCTGAGCTGCAGGGTAGGACATCTTGGCAGGGTCAGGCTTGGAAAAGATGCCTGAGGAAATGAAGTGTGACAGGTTTATGACTGACCCACCCCAAGGAGAGGCCTGCTCTGTGAGAGTTGGCCGAAATTTCAATAAATACGTGCTGGAGGAAGTGTTAGGAAAAGCACCACCTAAAGGAAGTTTGAGCAGAGTTTGTCACTTTACAAGGAAAACTTATTTTTCAGCAGGGCTGAAATGAGCATTGTGCTGTGTCTAAAGAAAGATTATTGAGAGTCATTATCCTAAATATGAAAAGCTTCCCTTTGGGCAGTGTTGAAACTGTTTCAGAGGCAACTTACCTAGAAGCCCCTGAGGAGTCACGAGGTCAGACCAGGTCTTAATGTCTTCAAATTTCACCTTAACCAAGCTGGCTCGTTTTATCTCTGCCTCAGGCAGCAGCTTCAGGTGCCCCACAGTGCTGAAGAAGAGTGTTTGTGGCACAGCTCCTGCCTCCAGTGCATCCTTGATCAGCCTGTGCCCCTCCAGCAGAATCTTCCCGTGATTATCCCGAAACTTCTTTGACTTGGCGATAGTAACCACTTTTCTGTGGAGAAATCATTCAGAGAATGTGGCTGTGATGCTGACACCACCCTCAGTGTGACCTTCACCAGCCCCTGAGAGCTTCACTGGGAGGTCACAAAGATGATTGGGGATGGAGCACCTCTCCTAGGAGGAAAGGCTGGGCGAGCTGGCTCTGGGGTGACCTTAGAGCACCTTTCAGTACTTGAAGGGACTCCAAGAGAGCTGGAGAAGGACTTCAACAAGGGCCTGGAGTGCCAGGACAAAGGGGAATGGCTCTAAACTTCCAGAGGGCAGGATTAGCTGGGATATTGGGCAGGAATTGTTCCCTGTGAGGGTGGGCAGGCCCTGGCACAGGGTGCCCAGAGCAGCTGTGGCTGCCCCTGGATCCCTGGCAGTGCCCAGGGCCAGGCTGGATGATGCTTGGAGCAACCTGGGATAGCGGAAGGTGTCCGTGCCCGTGGTAAGGGGTGGAACGGGACGGGCTTTAAGGTCCCTTCCAACCCAACCACTCCCCGGTTCTATGAAGCACCCCCGGTACCCTCGGCCCGGCAGCGGCTGTCAGTCTCCCCGCTTCCTCCCAAGGGCGGAATTCCCCTCCCATTCAGGGACGGTTCCGAGGGACAGCACGGCCGGGCC
>JACBWW010000032.1:2924055-2997635 GCA_020086605.1 Lanius collurio | reverse complement strand
CTGTTCTCCTTAAAAGTAGCTAAAAAATAATTTATCCCTGCAGAGAGCTTTCCTCCTGTTCTGACCACACTCCCACTTGCCTTTGTGCAGGCCATGGCTGCAGACAACAGTGACAAGTGGTTTGCTGAACACAACATGAAGAAAGTTTCAGCTTAGCTGGAGGAATGGACCAGACTCTGCTCCTCTGTGCCTTGGATCTTCCAAAAAAATGCCAATCTTGGTTAAAGTGTTGCACTGCCCTCCCAATCAAAGGGTGCTGGAGTGTCCCATGGTGGTTTTTTGGTTTGATGGAAGCTGCTCTCCCTGGCTGCTGCTCTCTCCCTTCCAGAAAATCACATCTTCTCCTTCCAAAAAACGGGGCTGTGCAGCAGAGGAGCAGGTTGAGCCTTGGCTTCAAAAAAAGGCATCATCAGTCAAGGAAACTTCACATTTCTGTTGTTGTTATACTTGAAAGAAAGGTTAATAGATACGGTTATTTTCTAATTAATTTATTTTCTGATTAATTTGCTTTAGCTGTCCTTTATTGTCACGCTAGGGGAGGGTTTTCAGGTAGCTGTGACTCCTTTCCCTCTCCAGTGAGGCTGTGCACGGGGAACTGGAGGGGAGAACAGGGAGCACATCCCTTTATTAGGAACAAAGAAATGATCTCGCCAAACCCCTTCCCAAGGAGATTTCCACATTGCAGGAGGGAGCTGAGGCTGTGCTTTGTACCTGCACTGTCTGCTGAGGTGCTGGGGGGCAGCTTGAAATGAGTTCTGCAGTGAGCTTGTGGTGAGAAGCTGCCTTTGGAGGTACCAGGTCAGGGTTTGTTCTGTTGGAATGAAATTGCTCTGCTTTTGCTGGTGGAATAAGAGCTGGGGATGCAGGGAGTCATTCCTGGCACTGTCTGTGCCAGGCGTGCTGCCTGGCTTATCATTTTTTTGATGAGAACCTTAAATAAAAGTACCTTGAATCAGGTTTTCATGGTGAAACTGAAATGAGTTTTACTGGGAGGATCAGAGGCAGGATCAGCAGGGCTGACACTTCGGAGCTGAAACAGGAAAAAATTCCTCGCTGCGATTTTCTTGGAGCGTTTTCATTCACGCTTAACGACGGGTTTGAATCGTATTCATCCCATTAAATCGGAGCACGGTAGTTAATTAATTAATTTATTAATTCTGCTCGACTCCGCTCCGCCAGGGGGCGCTGCGGGCGGGGACGCTGTGACGTCAGCGCGCCGCGCGCGTGACGTCAGAGCACGGCGCCGCCATGGAGGCGGCGGAGCGCGGGCCCGCCACGGAACCGGGATGTCCTGCGGGGCCGTGGGCCATGGGCGAGGAGACGGCGATCCTGCACGGCGGCTTCCTGCTGGCCGCCCGCCTGCTGCAGCCGCGGCCGCTGCGGGAGCTGCGCAAAGCCGACTGGCCCCGCGCGGGCGGGCCCATCACCGACGCGCTGCGAGAGATCGGCGAGCGCTGCCCCTCGCCGCGGGGCCACGGGCTTTGGAAGAAGGAGGCCGTGGCCATCGTCTGGGCGAAAATCTTGCTGCCCGCCCCACCCGCCGCCTCGCTGGAATGGGGCTGGAGGGATGACGGGTTCTTCTCGGTGGGCGCGATGATCCCCGATGTCAACCACACCGCGCTCTTCGAGCTGGTCAAGGCGCTGGCGGTGCCCCGGCTCTTCGTGCAGCTGCTGCTGGCGCTGCCTCCAGGAGTGTGCCGGGGACAGCTGGAGAGCTTGGTGGAGTACATCTCCAGCGAGACATCGCCGTCGGACATCAGGTTCTTCTTGGACGTGTGGTGGGAGGTGATGAAGCACAAGGAGGGACAGGAGGATGCGACGGTGTCTGCGTTCAGCGCTCTCATACATCAGCTCGGGGCCGAGCCCGCCCTGGAGGATGGTCTGCAGCCCCCAAAGAGGTTCAAGGGTGACCCTGGGAACCCCCCAGGTGCCGCTGGGCTGCCCGTGCTGCTGCTGGAGGGGTTAAAGCAGATCCGAGGCAGCATCGCCCAGCCCCGCTTGAGGTGCTACGCCCTGGCCAACCTGGCTGAGCTGCTGTGCCTGTCCTCTGAGCTGGGGCCAGGGGACAGCCCCCTGCCCATCACAGAGTACCTGGCCAGGGTCAGTGCCATGGTCAGCCTCTGGAGCAGTGACACTGACAGCCCGTTCCACCCCTGCGGGCTGGAAGAGAAGGTGAGGGAAGCAGAGAGAAGCGTGAGCCTCCCGTCCCTGACCAGAGTCTCTCGTAAGGAGCTCTTTGTTGGCTTGGACTTGCTCTGCAGCTTGTTACAGGCCTGGGGAGAGGAGCTGCAGGACACTCTGAAGGGCTCTGAGGAGCTCTGCTACGAGAGCTACCGGCTCCTGGACACTCTTACCACCCTTGGGAAGGACCTAGATTTCTTCTCAGAGGCTGGAGACCTTGGGGAGGATGAGACTCAGGTAGTGTTAGAGCTGACACAGCTCACCAAGGACTTTCTCAGGGATACCAGTGCTGTCCTGAAGGGTTTGGACACCAACCTCGAGTCTTCAGTTGCCATGGCAATCATTGCACAAAGGCTGGACCGACATGTGGACATGTGCTCTGTTTTTGCATCTGAAAAGACCTGGGCTTTTTCAAAGGCTTGGGTTGAGTGCCTTGTGAAAAACAAAGCTCTGTTCCAGAACCCTGAGCTAATTTTGAAACTGCTGGAGATGCTGGTGAACTTTGGCACGTCCCACCATGACAAGGAGGCCCGAGAGCTGCAGAAGCAAGTGACCAAAGCCATCGTGGAGTGTTACACTGAGCTTTCATTAACTGATAAAAATCAAGTGATCTCAGGTGTCCTGGCGTCCTGGGGTGGCCAAGGTCTGTCCCAGAACTTGCAGGTTGTCAGGGAGGGGTTCCAGGAGGACCTGAATGTGACTTTCAACCAGATTACAAAGAGTGTGTCTGATGAGGGCTTGACCAGGGCTGTGGCTTCTGTGGCCAGGCTGACACTGCTGTACCCTGAGGCCACAGTGAAGCAGGTTTGTCATCTTGCTGTGGTCAACCTCGGAGCACAGCAGTTCCTCGCCCAAATCCTCTGCTCCTTCCCAGCACTGAGCTTCCTGGAGAGCCTTGAGGATCCAGGCAGGCCACGCAGCCTGGTGGTGAGGTGTCTGGAGGAGGCGGTGTGGGGGAAGCTTTCCACGGCGAGGGAAGAGGAACAATTCCTTCAGTTCCTGGCTTTTCTCATGCAGCCAGGTTCAGCCACCCCACTTGTGTCACCTGCAGAGGTGACCAAAGCCTTTGTCCTTCCCTATTTGAAGTCAGACTCTCCTCAGATTGAGCTGAGCCTGCAGATCCTCAGTAAAGTTTTGGGAATACCATCCTGTTCAGAAGAGCACTGGATCAAATCCTGCCACCCGTTCCCACTTCTCCTCAGCCTCTGCAAACTTCTGGATGGTTACACCAAGTACTGGCATCAGCCTAGGGAGCAGCTCTTCCCTTCCCTGGAGACCAAAGACCTGATTCTGAACATCCTCTGCCAGCTGTGTGAGCTGGTGGGCCCAGAGACCGTCCCCTCCCCGGAGCTGTGGGTGCAGTCACTGGCCTGGCTCCACAGGAAGGTGGCATCGCTGGATTGGACCGTCGGGCTCCGTCTGAAGCAGCTTTACGGGGACCACTTCAAGAACGAGGTCCCTGCGACACTCTTTGAGATCTGCAAGCTCCCTGAGGACGAGTGGACATGCCAGTCCTTGCCAGCCTACGGGCTGGGCAGCGGGCTGCTGGCGTGGATGGAGTGCTGCTGCGTGTCCCCGGCGCTCAGGGACACGATGCTGGCGCTGCTCACCGTCAACGTGGACAACCCTGAAGAAGTGAATCTCTTCAGCAAGGGCTTCCTGGTGGCCCTCATCCAGGTGCTGCCTTGGTGCAGCCACGGTGAGTGGAAGAGGCTGGTGCCCGTGGTCGAGCAGCTGCTGCAGCGGCAGGTGCTGCACGTGCCCTACACGCTGGAGTACGTGCAGCACATGCCCCTGCTCAACCTGCGCCCCTTCGCCTGCCACCTCCAGCTCTCCGTGCTCTTCCTGCGGGCCTTCCAGCTCCTCTGCAGCTCCAGCTGCTCCTCCTGGCTGCCTCCAGAGGCTTGGCTCCACGTGGTGCAGCTGTACTGCGCCAGCCTGACCGACCTGCTGGCCTCCGTCAAGGCCGCGGCGGGAGCTCCGTCTCACCCCGCCGAGGACGGCTCCGGCACGCAGGAGGTGTCCTTTGTCTGCATCCAGATGTTCTGCCACCTGCTGCACGTGGCTGCCATGCTGCCAGCCGGGGGCTGCGAGGAGCCGCTGCTGGTGGTGGCCCTGGAGGTGCTGTGGCAGTACGAGGCGTGCAGCGGTGCCGACGCAGCCCCCAGCGCCGCGCTGCGCAGGGCCAACGAGAGGCACTTCCTGGAGTCCGTCACGGACAACGTGGGGCACGAGGAGCTGCGCAGCACCCTCCTGCAGAAGCTCAGCAAGCTGGGAGTGCACTCAGAGCACTGACAAGGCACCTCTGGTCTGGATCCTGTAAGGTTTCTAATAAACCCTTGTTTTTCTCATCTGAGTTTATTCCCTCCCTGCTGTTTTTCCTTCCGCTGAGCAGTGGAAGTGGCTGTATAAAGATGGGTAGGAGGAGCCACTTTAGTTATCCAGTGAAATAACTGGATGCAGCTGTTCCTGAGCCAGGCTGCCAGTTCTGTGGCTGCAGCCTTGCCTGCTGGCACTCTGGATTTACACAGCAGCCTCCAGCATCGAGGAAATTGCTTCCCTCTGGCTGCTTTGCCACCACCCCTCTCCTAGTCCTGGGAGAACTGCTGGTTTTGCCACGTGCTGCCGGAGGCTGGGAAGCAGGTTGGAAGCTGGGAAGCGAGTTGGGTGAGTTCAGGACAGGCAGGAACCTCTGGAAATCCGTGTGTGTTGCTCCTGCCCGGAGGTGGGGGTGCAGCAGTAACCCCACGTGTAACACCCCCACCCAGCAATGAACGGCACGTGGAAGAGCCAGCCAGTGGTGTGACTCAGAGAGGAAATCTTTATTGGTCTCCTGATAGTAAATAGGGCAGTGTTAGTGCAAACTGAGGTGCCTCATTGGCTGGGGTTTTCTTTGTCCTTACATAAGGCACGTTATTTGCAATGAAAACAGTGAGATACAACATCTGTAACGAGTTGCCAGCGGTTTGGTTTGTAACATCAGCTGCTCTCGGTGGTTACTGTGACAGCAGCATCTCTGCAACAACAACCACAGGTCGGAAGAGGCCCTTTTTTGTTTTTTTACACTCTATCCAGAACAACAGCCGTGGTTGGGATGAGATCCAACACCCAAAAGATCCAGGTTTCCCAGAGCTCAGCTGCTGGTTTCAGACAGAATGAAAGGCACAGAGTGGTCACAGGTCTCCAGGGCTGTGCCAGTGCAGTTCCCTGTCCTGGAGCAGGCACAGGAGGCTGCAGGAGGAGGTGGCTGCTCTGGCTGGTGCTGGCTTCAGGGAATGAACTCAAGGAATGATTGCACACACCCGCAGGGCTCCTGAACCCCGTGGTGCAGGGCGAGCCAGGGAGCCTATACCCATTTTACTGTGGCTAAAAGTGGAAATGGGATGAACTGGTGAAGGACCAGCTCAGCATCCTGCTCCGGGGCTGCTGGTTCCTTCTGTGCAGCCCCACTTCTGTCCCTGGCAGCCTCATGGTGGGTGGGATGGGCCTGGAGGGGTGGACTCTACAGGTGCTGCCCGGGCATGGTGGTGCCAGCTGGAGAGCAGAGCAGGGTGTGCCAGATGGTTTTAAATACCTGCTGACGGGATGCAGCCAGATAAAAGCAGCTGTGGCTAGGGGAGGGGAGGGAAAATTGCACCCTGTGCCAAGGAGAGGCTCTGCACAGTGCCCTGTGTGTTGATGAGACGTCGCTCTGAGACAGCAGAACCATTCCTCTGTCCTGGCATGAGCTTCTCCCCTCCAGCCCTGCTGGGAACACCGGAACTGGCAACACAGGAGTCCCCCTGAGGACTGTCAGACACTTTTTAGTGAAAAGCACCGTCGGGTTAAGTGGAGCTTGAGCCCAGCAGCAGCAGCAGGAGGTGAGGTGCACGTGGGAGGTAAGAGGCCGAACAGGGCTGTAGTGTAGAGCTGAAGTCAGTAAAGGTCAGGAATGGCTCTGCAGAGCTGTGCTGTAGCTCCAGGCCTGGCCGGGGCTGCGGCAGGTCCGGCACAGGCTCCCCATGCCCGCTGCTGGGGCCGGGCCCGCTCCAGCGCTGTGCCGGTGTCCGGTGTCAGCCCCGGGAGACGCGCCGGGGGGGCTGCAACGAACCCCTCTCGTGTAACCCTCAGGTCGGCGGGGCCGCAGAGCTGAATCCCAGAAGGAATGTCCTGCTTCCAAAGCGGCTCCCACCGCGGCGGGAGGGACACGAGGCACTGCAGCGGCGTGGGAGGAAAGCCTTCCGAGCCCCGGCTGGTGCTGCCTGGCACGGCGCTGGAGACGGGAGGCTGCTTCCAGCTCCAGCAGCCCGGCGGAATCGCTGCTCCCGATGGAAGGGCCGGGGCTGCCCCTGTGCCAGCCCCAGGCCGTTATCAGCTCCGTTATCTGCTGCGGTGGGCGGGAGAGCCGCCGTAGAGGCGAGCAGCCTTGCGGCAGATGAGCCTGAACCAGTAGAGCTGGGGGGCGATGAGGGAGGCGTTGGCGATGTTGCAGTGCAGGGGGATGCGGAACGGCACCAGGTACACCGGGATCCCCACCTGGCGGGCGTAGGCCGCGTACATGAAGGGGAAGAGGAGGATGCGGCACAGGAAGAAGGTCACCAGGATGAGGATCCCGTTCACCTTGTGCAGCAGCGTGTCCTGCATTTTGAGCTGGGGGAGGAAGGAGGTGAATGTGGGGTGAGCAGCAGCTCCGGGGAACTGGCGGTGCTGGGTGCGGTGGGATGAGCATCCAGGAGGGCTGGAGGAAGGGGAGTGGGGTGGGAAGGGATGGCGGAGGGCTGGGGTGGGAATGAACGTGGTGCAGGGGAGGAACAGGCAGGAGGGGGCAGCACCAGCCCACGGCACCATCCCAGCTCCGGGATGCCACTGGGTGTACTGGTTACTGGGGGAAAGGGATGGGACGCTGGGAGAAAGGCAGTACTACAGGGATTTGGGGCTGTGGGGCTGCCCCTCTCTGAGAACCCCTCCAGCTCAGCCACTGCCTGAACAGGGGCTGATGGAGCCTGGGGCAGGGAAAGGGGATGAACTGCTGTGGGTTTCCCAGCCCCAAGCCCCGTCCCTCCTCACCTACCTGCATGAGGATTTTGCCCAGGGATACAAAAGGCGTGCTCAGCTCTGCTGTGAAGATGCAGCCCACAAAGAAGTCCCCCAACTCTCCCCTGAAGTGCTGTAAAGAAAGCCAGCAGTGAGTAGAGGGCCCTGCAGAGAGGTGGCCAGGAGCCCACACCCAGCAAGTCCAGGGGGTCCTGGGCTGCTGCAGCAGCCCTCACCTGGGTGATGGGGGTGAGCACGATGAGGATGAAGAGGTGGTGGGTCACCATCAGCCGTTCCTGCAGGAGGAAGCTCCATACGCTGGCCAGAGAGTGCTTCTTCTCCAGGATGCCCTTCTCCTGGCTCTTGTGCCAGTGGCAGAGGTACATGACATAGATGTCATAGGTCATGTAGGGAACCAGGACCCAGATGTACTCCACGGCCAGCCAGTGCCTGGGGAGGAGCAGCACACACAGAGGCATTGCAGCAGCTCTGAGCACCTTGCGATGCTCTGGGAGGTAAAAGAGTCTTTAGGACTGAAGTGGCAGCATTTCAGTGGATTTTAAAGCTGAAAGGGGGTGAATTTTAAGTCTTTTTGGCTCAGCAGGTGCAGGCTGACCCAGAGAAAAGGTGCCTGGTACATGTGGAGGACGGTTCTGGGTGCTGACCCTGCTCCTGCCGGGCTGTGCCAGGCACTGAGCTCAGCCTGGCCAAGCACAAACACAGCACTAAGGAAGGATCCTGATTAGCTCCAGGTGTTTGCTGCACGGGCCAGGGGAACAGCATTTTTTGGGATCCAGCACCAAGCCGACACCTTTGCACAGGTGAGCTCCTCCCGTAAGCCCTTAAACCCCCAGGGTTGGTGCTTGGTGGTGGAAAACGCCCAATCCTGAGTCCCTCCTGCCTGTCACATGGCATGAGCTGGCTGCCTAACCCAGGGAGTGTTTGGGAAGCACATGGAGAACTCAGAGTTAACCAGGGATGGCTGGCCTGGCGTTTGGAGAGTGAAGCGCGAAATATCCAATATAGGCAATAAACCCCCATGAGGCATTTGTCAGTTGGGAAATAATTGCAGGCAGCTGCCTGTTCCCAAAGCATGTTGGAATCCTGGTTGCACAATCTGGGCACCAGCAAGCCCTGCTCTGCAGGGACACCGGCCTCCTTAAAAAGTCCTGTATGAAATCACACTGATAAAAAAAAAGACAAAACCACCCTATGCTGTCACTTGAAGAAATGTAGCTTGGGGCTCAAATCTCTTCTTGCTCTCCTGCCATCCCAAGAAAAAATCCTGTTGCAGGAGTTGCTGTTCCAGATGGAAAGATGTAAGTGGTGTGAAGCAGGAGTGGTGAGTGATTGTGTTTGCAAAATTGCACAGGGCTTTGGAGGGCAATTACAGCGCTGGCGATATAATGATTGTCTGCCTCTGTAAATAAATTGGCAAATTTTACTGCAACCTTTGTGATGCTTCCTGGCTCACTGTCTTGCTGTCATTCTCCGAGGCCTTTCCTGCTGAGCCCTGGGCTCAGTTTCCTCCAGAATCAAAGAAAATCTAGGTCTCTGCCCACAAAGTGTTTGCACAGAGCCCTTGGCCTTGAGTACACTCGGGCAAGCAGACAGCTCCAGGGGAAGGAGGGCTGCTGGCAGCACCTTCCGTCTGTGTGGCTTTGGGATTCATCATCTGCCGTATCTATACAGCAGGAATTTTATTTTAGAGCAAAAAGGTAACTCATGGATTGCCTGGGTTAAGCAGGTCTGAGGAATCTGGATAGATATCCCCACCTAGAGCAAGGCAGGACAATTCACATCTGTGTATTAAAGACAAGTCTGCTATGACCAGGGTGGCAGCCCTTCCTAAAAATCACTCTAAAATCCATGTGTGACGGTCGAATTCCAGCTCAGCATAATTATATTCTTCCATCCTGCAATCTTCTCTGCTAGTCTGGATAATAGCTCTGTTTTTAAGTCTTCTGACCCAGATTATGCTATCACTCCTCCTGAGAGCCACTTCTGGGCAGTTTATCTCGGAGCAATAAGGACAAGGCAGCAGGATTTTCCATCAAACTCCATTCTGACTTTACCATTTCTGGATTCCTTCAGAATCCTTTTGGCACGCCTTGGTGCACCTCTAAAATCGGTTCTCATCGGGTCTGCTTGACTCTGTAGCAATATCAGCTTTCAGCAAGGAGCCTCCCTACCCCTTCAGAGCTGCTGATGTCTGTATTTTTTGCTCATACACAGCCCAAGTTACAGCCCATCCTCTGGAGGAGACTGTGCTGGCAGAGCAACCCTGGGCCAGAGCAAGCTGCTGCTGTTCAGGGGGTGTACAGCCAGCACATTGCCCAAGCCTTTCAGTCCAAGTGGAAGAAAGAGGAACATGAAACTGGGTTTCCTTTCCCCTTTGTACGTGCAAGCCTTTGGCAGAAAACCCTCCAGCCCCAAACTGGCTGAGCACATCTGTGGCACTCTCCCCATGGGACAGTGGGACCCGAGTGGGTCTCTGTTACCTGTCATGCACCACGTTCTTGCAGCTGAGGACAACCGTGATCCCTGACACCGTTGCCATCGTGGCTTGGACCGTTGACACCAGCCTGAAACGGAAAGAGAGAGGAAAGGGGTCACCCCAAATATGACCCCACAAGGGCCGAGGCTCAGAGCTGGCACCAGCAGAGCTGGTGGCACTTAAGACGCCCACTCCGTGCACACCCCAGCACCTCGTCACGGAGAGGACGTGTCGGGGTGGCTGTGCCAGGCACTTCCTCCCGGGGGATTCCTGCCAGGTCCCGTCCCTTCCACCCCCGTGGGTCGGTGGAAACGCTGCCGGTTCCCCGCGGGAAGAGGCTGAGATGCACTGGAGCATCCCCGCCTCGACAATGGAACCACAGTGCGGGGGTCCAGCCGGGCAGAGCCAGGCTGAGATGCCCTCAGTCGGGGGGATGCCCGCCCTCGGGGGGATGCCCTCAGTCGGGGGGATGCCCGCCCTCGGGGGGATGCCCGTGCTCCGAGTGCTGCTCCTCCCTCCGGTCCCTGCTCCCCTCTCGGGATCTGGGCTTGGGACAGCCAAGGACTGTACCCCGGAGCGTCGCGGGCCGGGGCACCCCCGAGTCCAGGCTTAGGGCCGGTGGGTCTCAGTGCTCTTGGCCCGCCCGGATCCTTCCCGCTCCCGGTCCCCATCCCGGTCCCGGCGGGTCCCGCCGCCGTGCGCGTCACCTCCCGCCGCTCCCGCCCGTACCTGCCGCTGAGGAGGATGCGGTCCTTGAGGCTCCATCCCGGGGCGGCCCAGCGCAGCAACCGGATGCAGAGGATGAAGAGCCCCGGGAAGAAGGCGGAGGCGAGGGCCAGCGTCCGCCACATGGGGACGACCGCGCTGTCTCCCGCCGCCGCTTGTCAACAGCCGGCCGGGCGGCGGGAGGGCCCGGCTCGGCTGAGCTCAGCTCGGCCCGGCTCAGCTCGGCTCTGCTGGGCTCGGTTCGGCTCGGCTCGGTCCGCACCAGCCCCGCCGCTCCCGCCCCCGCCGCCGCCGGGACGCGCCCCCCGCCGCCGGGCGGAGGCCCCGCCCCCGCCATAACCCCACCCACCGGGCGGAACCACACCCTTCTAGGCCCCGCCCCGCCGGCTCAAATCCCCGCCCCGCCCGGGCCCCGCCCCTCACGCTGCCGGCGGAAGCGGCGCCGCCATGGAGGAGGACGAGCCGGAGCTGGAGGCCGGGCTGGAGGCGGCGCTGGAGCTGGCGCCCGCCGTGCAGGCCGCCATCGAGCAGGTGCGCCGGGCGGGTCCCCCCGTGCAGGGGACAGGTGCGGGCGCGGCCCGGGGCCGCTCGGTGAGGGCCCGCGGCCGGCTCCGAGCCCCTGCCCGCCGGCTCCGGGCCTTCCGCTGCTGGGCCCGGGGAGCCCCGGGCTGGCTGTGCCCGCTGTGGGGCAGAGCCCCGTCAGCCCCGGGTGGGCTCGGAGCTCCCGGTCCCGGCGGTGCGAGGGCCGGCGTTGGGGGCTGAGCGTGGCTCGTCGTGTCCCCGTCCCTGTCAGACTTGGGGTGCTGGCGGTGCTGCGGCGTCTCTGCCGCTAATTGCAGACGTGTTACGTGGTGTGGAAAGCGCCCCAGTGCAGCCCAAGGCCCGTGGCTCGGTTGAAATCAGGATAATCGAAATGTCTTGGTTTGGCTTTGGGTGAATACAGATGGGTTTTTTCACCCAGAGGGTGCTGGGCACTGCCCAGGCTCCCCAGGGAATGGGCACGGCCCCGAGGCTGCCAGAGCTCCAGGAGCCTTTGGACAGCGCTGCCAGGGATGCCCACGGTGGGATTTTGGGGTGTCTGGGCAGGGCCAGGAGCTGGACTTGATAACCCTTGTGGGTCCCCCACAACTCAGAGTATTTTATGATTCTATATACCAGTGTTCCCTGAAACCCTTCTTGGCACTTGGAGTCCATCAAAATCCCATGAGAACCCAGGGTAAAACCATGATTCTTGTCTTCTGTGACTGAGCCTGCACTGCCTGCAGCCAACCCTTCCATCTCGAGGGCTCTTCCCTGTAGCAGAAGTCTGGGCAGCAGCAGTATCTATCTCACAAAGCATCACTCAAATAAGTTTTTGCACTTTCTTGAGTGTTGAGGCTTGTGGGTCACTTTTGGTGGCTCTTGCCAAAGAGCAAGGGGAGACCTTGGGAACTGGTAAATTAAATGGCAGCTTCTAAAGGGGGCCTAGAGCCTGTCCAGAGGATGAATCCTCTGCACTTATGAGGTTTTGAACAGTGGAGGATCCACCACACGCCTGGCTGAATTATTTTAGCAGGCAGTAAAGCTGTAGGAAAACATTCACATCCTGATCACTGGGAGATGTTGAGGATGACACCACCTACTGCTTTCCAACTTCCTCACTGGCACTTCTCATCCCTCTAATCCCTTTGTTCCTTTCAGTGTTCCTGAACCAGTTTTGGGCAAAACCTGCCCAGTTCAGGTTAAATGAGCAGAGCTGGCTCAGCTGCCTTGCCGGAAGCGGGGTGGGGAGCACAGGCAGAACTGGTGCCCCACCAAACCTGGGGTGACATTTCTAATTAATAGGTTGTGACAAACTCCTGGCAGTAACAACTCCTGCAGCTGCTCCAGCTGCCTGCAGCACTGATTCCTATCTGCAGCTTCAGTGGAGTTCCTGACCAGCCTTTATCTTCACATTTATCTCACCTCTTGTTTCATCTACTGTTAATATTTATGGAGATTTGGGGTTGTGGGGATTGACTGTGAGTTATGAGCAGGACAGGCTGGGTGTGATGCTGCAGTTGTGCTCTTACAGTGGGGTGATGTCAGAGCATTTTCCTCGCTGACCTCATGCCTGTTCAGCTGCTGCCTGCTTCTCCTCAGCTACAGGAGTGACTGGGAAAGCTGCCCAAGAAGGCTGGTTCAGGCAGAATTTGCTTTTATCTCACAAAATCACTGATTTTACAGTGCAGAATGTGTGAAACAGCATCAATGCTTCATGTGCCCAGGTGAGGAGGCTTTTCAGGGGGATGTCTAGGGGTCAGCTCTGCTCTTGGCAGGTGGGATGCTGGCCATGGACTACAGAGCTGATGGCTCTGTAAATGTGGAACAAATATCAGAATCATGGAATGCTTTGGGTTGGAAGAGACCTTAAAGACCACCTCATTCCTTCCATCCCTTTTGCCATCCTAGGTTGCTCCAAGCCTCATCCAAGCAGGCCTTGAACCCTTCCAGGAATGGGACACAGCTTCAGTGTGGTAGCAGAGAAGGGAAAGCACCACACTTTGTGGGGATAAAAAGCAAAGCCTGGCAGTCATGTTGGTGTTGTTTGAACTTCTGAGGAGAGATGAGATCTGTTTGTGCCACAGCTGCTCCTTGCCCCTTCCCAAACCATTCAGCAGGTTGTGTTTCTCTCCATGTTCTGTGAAAAGTGACAAGTTCTCCAGAGAACTTGTACAACCACTCCTTAATTCCTCACGTTTCCTGTTACACAGCTGTGGAAAGCAAACCCTCTGTCCATCACCACAGGGCCTGGCAAAGCTCTTGCCAAGAGCAGGCCAGAACCTCAGTTTGTTCCCAGACAACAGTAAAAGCATCAGGATGGTTTGGGATAATGATTAATGGCTCGTGTGTCTTGGGAATTCCTGAATGGGGCTGCATTGGAATCGTGTGTGTAAATTACCTGGTTTATCCAGGCTGATAGCCACAGGAATTTTGGAAGGTCAGAGCCCTGCAGAGCATGTGGCAAAGCCTGGCCCCTTGTTAGAGAAATGCTGTGAAACACAACTGGAAGCAGGTGCTGAAGGAATTAAAAGTAGTAGAAACTGTGTAAATTTACAGAAATTAGTGGAGATTGTTGACAGTGTTTGTTTTCCTCCCTCTGTCCAGGTATTTCCCAGCCAAGATCCACTGGACAGAGCAGATTTCAATGCTGTGGAGTATATTAATGCTCTCTTTCCCACTGAGCAGGTAAGTGATGCTCCAAGTACTCTCAGACTTTACTTTCACACTTTTTACTATCAGATTTTACTTTCACTCTTTACTATGAGGATAACCTGATAGCAAATGACCAAAGTAGTGTTTAAACTTGCACCAAAACCTTTTCTTTTAAACACTAGCACAGGAAATAAAGCTATAACAATAATCCCTTTTTAAATTTGCAGCTCACGGGGTTTGCTGTCATTATGTGGTCTCTTTCCACCCAGAGTGCTTGCTGCAGCTAAAGCCCTGCTTTGATCTGTAGAAATTAATCAGTTTTCTGTATAGATGGAGTAAATTTCCTAACTTGCTGTGTACCAATCATTGGTGAGTTCCTGGGGTTTTCAGCCAAATCAGGCAGCTGTTGCCTGTACAATGTCACAGCAGAGTTTGAGCCCTGTTGTTTCTTTTAAGATTTAAAGAATGAGGTTGCTGTGGGCCCACATCCTCACTTTGTGTTCCTAAGTTGAACCCCAGGGGGAATTTTGGATTAACCTCTTGCAAAACTTCTCCAGCTGAAGTTTATGTTGGGAGGCTGCCCCAACATTTACCATGTCTGAGATCCTCTGCAGCCCTGGTGGTTTTGGCTTGCAGCTCTTGCTGGTGCTGTGGCTTGGCAGTGAGGAGCTGTTTCCCCAGCACTGCCCTCTCTGCATCTCCTTCCAGCCTATTTTCTGCATGTCTGGGCTCTGCAGGGGGGTCTCAGCCCAAAGGCAAAGCTTCTGTGCCCGTCCCCACTGCCCACTGGAGGTCACTGTCACACAGTTTTGCTGACAAAGAACAAGGCAGAGCTCAGGGATGGAGGAAGCCCTGAGCTGTTTTTCTGCTCTTTATGATGTGACAGAGAAGCAGCTGAGTTGTTTTGTCTCAGTTCCTCCACCTGTAAAACAAAGCCATTGCTCTCCTCTTCAAGTGCCCTGTGTGATGAAGTGTTTGGGATCACAGCTGACCTATTCCTCTGTAAAACATTCACCATTTCACTTCTGATTTTTTTTTTTATCTTCCAGTCTTTGGCAAACATCGATGAAGTCGTGAACAAAATCAGATTGAAAATAAGGTAAATATTTCTCCATTTCATTGCCTCTCAGGTGGCCTGGTCTGATTGTCAGCAAGGCCTCATAAATGCAGCTTTTGTGCTACAGCTGACAGGATTTAGTTTGCTTAAAAGTCATGGATAGGATCAGCCTGGTGTCTAGTAGTGGCACAGAGAGAATTATTATAATTCTTTATATTTCATCTCTCGTGTAATATGTGCCCTTCAGGCTCTTTAAGCTGGTGGGTTGCAAAGTGCACCTTTGAAAAACAACTAAGAATCAAAAAGTACCAAATGGTAGTACAGTTTGAAGACTGAGAGAGCAAACTGCCCAAAAGACTCAGCTGCCAAGAATTTATTGTTTGTGGGATAAGAATATAAGTTGTAAAAACTCACTACGTATTTTTGAGTTGTCATTATTGGTCCTAAAAGTACAAAATAAACACTAGTGTGCATGAAATACTTAAGTTTTCTGTGCTGGCTGATATTGCCAACATGAAAGGATTGAGACAGCACTTCAACATGTAGGAAGTTGAAATGCAAACAGACAAGGGAGGGCTGACAATATTGCTTAAGGGACCAGGAATGCAAGAAACCCTGGTTAAATTAGGAAATGGATTTTTATTTTTTGCAACAGGCCTTTTAAATTATGCAAGTTAGTGCCATGGAACAGAGAGGAAGGGGGGAAATAGTGAGTTTAGCTTTTTTTTATTTTAAATTGGTTCTGTAGCTCAGGATTCCCTCCCCCAGTTTTTTGGGTCAGGTGTTTAAAGGTTGGGTTTGACACTCTGGGCTCTTTTCTGCAGGAGGTTGGATGACAACATTCGGACTGTGGTGAGGGGACAGACCAACGTGGGGCAGGATGGAAGGCAGGTATGTGCAGCCAGGAATGTTCTCAGCTTGGGGTGCCACTCTGGGGAATGGCTCTGGCAGGCAAAACCCCACTGCTGTTGTTACTGGGGTGTTTCTGTGCCTCTCACACTGATGAGCTGCTCACTCAGCAGCTGCCCTGACCTTCCTCCCTCTCACCCTCTGAAGGGAAGTGAATGAGGAGTTGATTTAAGGATCAAAAGCAGGAGGCCTGTGTGCCACTGTGATGATGAAATGAGCAGCACTGAATAGGTACAAGCACATTTGATCCTGGGTGGGGGTCAGTACGAGGCTGTTTGTCCTTGTCACTGAGTTGTTTACTGGGGGACCAAACTGTTGGAGTGGCAGCATTTGTCACCCTAGAATCAGAGGAAACCTAGAAGAAACATTTGCTGTTCCTGTCACCCCTGAGTCTCCTGGGTGCGATGTGGGGGAGTGAGGCAGCCTTTTTCACATGACCACCCTGTTGATAGCAGATTGTGGGGGTGAAAATCTTGTTTTGCAGCTTCAGCTGCCTGTTCCTGTGCTGAAAAGTGCCTTTGTTTTACCAGCATATTCTCAGAGGAATCAAGGACACTTTGGAAATGTTTTTATAGAGCAAAAGGCCTGACTTCTCCCACTTGGAGAGGAAGGGTTTTATTTTCCAGTGCATGATAAGAAATTGTTTTGAAACAACTGAAAACAAGGTGCTGTTAAGGCACATCAGTTCTGTGCTTGGAAGGGAGTTGGTGCTGCTGCTTTCCTTATTTACTTTTTTTGGTAATTTAGTCCCACAGCAAAATTAAGTTCTTCCTTCTACTGATCATATATTTTTATTAAATTTGTGGGAAACTTGTATTCTTGAGACCAGTATTTCCCTGCAGAATTGGATTGACACATCCCCATGGATAGAGAGTTGTGGATGTGTCACCCTGTAAGCCTCTCCCTTAGGCAGCCCAGGATGAAGCTCATTATTGCATTTTATCATCATAACTACAACTGCAAACTACCCCTGATTAGTAAGGAAACAGTTGGCAACCAGCTTTTGCAAGAGGTTTGAAACAAAGCTTAAAAGCAGCCACATCAATAAGTTTAATCTCTAATCTTCTTGCATTTGTAACTCTTACCATAAATAAGATGCTTACAGCCTGTAGTGCACAGTACTTGCAGCAGGCTGGCTTTTAGAAAAGCCAAAAATTTTTGGAAAATTCCTGTCTTCTGGTTTCCTTCCCTTGGCACACTGAGATGCAAGAGGAGCAGTGCAGGCCGTTGTCTCTTTGAAAGCCTGTGCTGTAAATAAAAGTGCATCTGAACTCTGATGTTGTAGCTCCTTGAATTTCAGTGGGAGATCAGGATCCTGTGTATTTAACTGCAGGCCTGAAAGATGTTTTGCAAAAACCTCTTCCCTTCAGTCACATTCTCTCCAAACAACCCCTGATACAAACTGTGGCCAGTGTTTGCCAGCGTTGCCTGACTGCATTTTGTTGGAGATGTCCTTGTCTGAGGGGCGAATAAGAGTTTGAATAAACATCCTTTCAGTCTCTGACTTCCTTCCAAAGGAAATACAAACCTTGGATGCAGTGGTAGAAGGTAAAAAAAAAAAGTTGGAGAGGTTTTTTGCTGAGTCCCTGCCCTCAGCTGTCCGTGCTGCCCTTGCAGGTGAGGGAGCACCTGGAAAGCTCAGTCTTGGCTTTCCCATTTCCTGTCAGCCAGAGCTGCCCAAAAAATGGTTGGGAGTCTTGTGTAGCCACTTGATTAATGTGCTGCCCAAATTAGTGGGATTTACCATCAGCCTCCCCAGTCTCTTTTTTTAGAGACCAGTGATGCAGGCAGACAAGCTGAGGTTATCAGCCTTGGCAGATTGGGTTTTTTTAGAGGGGATTTTTTGGGTTATTTACCAACTGAGCCCAGCAAAGAGCTTTCCCTGTCTTGTGGAGGAGCCTTGTTGAGAGCTGCACCTTCCCAGCTGTCCAGAAGAGGGGAGCCCAGCCTTGGTTTTGAGAGCAGGATAACGTTTTGCTGATAAGTGATGATGAGGGAGCGCTGCCAGCAGAGCCAGATCTGGGTAGTGCTGCATTATTGTCCCAGTCAGAGCAATCTAAATCCCAGTCTGACCCAGTGGGGAATATGGAGTGTGCAGCAATGGAAATGTGCTCTCTGTGCTCCCTGAGGAAAAGGAGACCTTGGAGATAGGAAGTCCAAAATTCCAATTGCAGATCCAGCTGCTGTGCTCCCTGGGATGGAGTCTCCTGTCCTGTCTGGGCTGGGATAACTTTTGGGATAACACTTGTGTGCCCCCCTTCCTACTGAGATGATGGAGCAGGGCTTTGAGGTGAGGTGTAGCTATGAGAAGGCATTTCAGTAAGAAATTTTCATGTAAGAGTAGCTTTTTATAGTCTATCAGCTTTTAAACTGTTCCCCAAGCAGTCTTGCTCATGTACACGTGTGTGTATAAATTAGCAGCGAGGTGTCTGAAAAACCAGATTCTGAGTCTAAAAATAAAGGCCATCAAATAAATGTGGCCCCACAAGGGTTATTTAAGCAGCTCTAAAGGCAGGAATGCTCCCTTCTCCAAAAAGCATAACATTTCTCAGTTCAAAGCATCTGCCTTTTTGAAATTTTGCCCTAGAATTTCCTCCAAATGCAAAAGCCTTAAAATAGTCTGGCTCATTTGGCTTCCCCTTCCTGGTGCGATATTTCAGTAAAATCTGCAGACAATGCCCTGAACCTCAGAAATTATCTCACTAATGATCCTTTTATGGGAGGAAACAACAGCCGTGGGTGGAACATTCCTCTGTAGGGCGTAACAAAATTTTCCTTGGGAGTCCCAGACTTGGACTATTTTGGATGCCTTGGGAGAGGCTGGGAATGCAGGAGCTGCTGTGCTTCAGTTGTAACAGTTTCTAGGGAGCCAGTGCTATGCTATTTTGTTTTTTTTTTTTCTCAGAGCTGCTGCTGCTGAACCAGAGTGTGGGCTGACCTTGCTGAGAGCTGCTGTCCAGTTGTGGCATAATTTCCTCTCTGCCCTAGGGTGTAGTATAAAAAGTTCCCATAGATTTTTCCAGGGAGTATTTAACACACTCTGTACAGTTTGGTGTGTCACTCCTCAGCTGTGTTTATTGCTGGAGCTTCTGCAGAGACTGGCTGTAATTTTTTTGACAGTTGCTGACATGCCTTTACTGGTTGTTTGGCTGAAGCTGCTTTACCTATCAGGCTTTTGTCCTTGTAATAAGTAGCCTCTGCATTTGCTGCTGGTTTAACCCTTGACAGTGTCTGTGCAACCAGGATGAGGTGCCTGGTGGGCAAAGGGGAGGTACATTCAGCTGAAATCCATATTGGAAAGAATCAAGAGCCCCAGAGGAGTCCCAAGATCCCAAGTGGATTTGTGGCTTGATAGTTTGAATCTGAATAAAACCCAAAAAACTTCTTTCTGTTATCTCTGATCCATCTTCCCCTTCCTGCCCTGTGCACACAACGTGCATAAATGACTGAAGTTGCATCAAATAAGGACTGTGTTTCAAAGAAAACTGGGGTTTACTGATTAATGTGTCTGACTCCATTAGAGTCTGGCTCAATTAGTGCTAGAACAAAGTTAAGTGTTAACTAGAAGAGAGAATGGATGTGCTTGGGCTGGGAAAAGCTTTGGATGTTTCTCATGGCTGAAGATACTGGTTGATAACTTGGATTGCTTTGGTTGGCTCCTTCTTTGTTTTGCTCCATGAAAACAGTGATATATATTTTCTTTCTCATAACTCCAGCAGTACAAGAAAAGGGATGGCAGCTGCTGTGGTCAAATAATATGAATATATCCTTGCTGACCCCAGACAGTTCAATTGGCCATCCCATCCTTTGGTCAGCCAGGGCTGTCCTTTCTCCTGGCATGGGAAAATGAACATCTGGGCTCTGCAGCTCTGGGGAGACTCCCAATTCCTGCCCTGCCCTGGGTGTGCTGCAGTGTCTGGCAGTGCTGAAGCCTGTGGAAGGAGGAGGCTGTGTCTGGCAGAGAAAAATGCCCACAGGTTGTGGGTTTGACAGGGTCATAGCTAGAAGTATGTGAAATACTCCTTTGGTTTTTCTTTTCTTTAAATAGAGATCAGGAAACACTTTGGAGAATCAATAGAGGGAGGAAGGAGGAGATGAAGATGGACAGCGAGCAGAAGACAGGGATGCAGGTGCTGCAGAGGGCAGTGGGGTCCTCTGCTGCTTTTCTGAGCAGTGTCCTGAGTCCCAGGGCAGCTGGTGGGTGGTGTCACCACAGTCAGTGGCTTATCCCCTCCAGCTTTGTGAGGGCTGGGTACAGGCAGTGTCAACCTGGCAGGCAGGGAGGTGGTTTTGTGCTCTGTTTGCATAAACCTGCTTAATAAACAGCACTGTTGCTTCAGCCTCTCTCCTTTACCTCCACCTCCTTGTGTGCAGGTGCCTTTTCAGACTGCAGGTTGTTGTTTCCTGCTGAACTGAGGCACTCAGTGCCTGCAGATCTCCTGCCGTGGGCACTTTCCTGCCATTTGTTTATTTATTTAAACACATGCTCACTTCCAGCAATCAAATTCCAGTCCTGCTTCCTTGGTCACAGTGCCCAGGTTTGGCTCACGTGGAAGTTGTTGATGTGCTCCTGCTGCTGAGACAGCACTGGCTGTCATAAGCTCTTAATAACTAATTAAACCTAAGTCTCTGAAATATTTGGGGGCTATTTGGTGTCACAGTCCCTGATGTTGTGAGCACCATTTTTCAGTTATATTCATTCTCTCCTGCCTGGCTAAGCTTTATCTCCTGGATTTTTTTTATGAATGGGTCATTATTCTAAAATATGACCATAGGAAATGTGACTTGTGTTAGATTTCAATGCTTTTTAAGATGGTGAATGGATTGGGGTTAAATATGGCATTTTAAGCTGTGTGACTTTATATATTTTATGAAAAGTCGTGCCACAGATTCTGTAAGGCTCCAGCTGAGTGATTAAAGTCCCATAATATTCCTTTGTAACCCATGAATAATAAGCAGGAGCTGAGCTGCCAAAATAAATCAAAAGTGAGTTTCATTCAGAGTCATTTCCCTAGTGAATTGTGACAGCTGGACAATGTCCTTCCCTTGTAGAGACACTGAGCTTGTCCTAGCCCAGAACACGTTCAGTGAACAGAGTTTCAGGTGAATTGCATGCCAGGAAGAAATAGTGCTGTTTATTCTCATTCTGGCATAACTTTTGCCATCTGCTGCAAGGCAGAAGCAAGTCTGAGCTTGACCTTGCCTTGTGCCTCCGTGGGGATGTGCCTGTCCTGCAGCCTGAGGCTGGGAGTGGGGTTGTGTTTGTGCTGGCAGGAGGCAGGTGCTGGTGCTGGGGGTGTTGAAGGCAGTGCAAGCTCCACTGTGACCAGTCAAGTGTGGGTTTGATGCCAACAAAGCAAGAAAGCCAGCCTGAAAATAGAATTCCAGCAGGGAGGAGATGATGTCTCGCTGTGGATATTTAAAATTCTTTTTTTTTCCCCCCTTTTTTGTCTTTTTTTGGTGGTGTTGTCTCACATATTTGGTGTGTGGTCACGTTTATTCCAGCTGTGGTGCTTCCATGCTTATAGCAGGTAAACTGACAGCAGTTCCAGTGGGAAATCCCTGCTTGGAGGGTTCCTGGTGTGGTTGTCCTTTCCCCCATTTATATTTGCCTTTAAGGTCTCAACTTCTGCTGGTTTTGGCTGGGGCAGAGGAAGAGCCTCATACTTGTGATGAAAATTAACTCTACCCAAACCAGCATATGAACATGGACATGAATTCACCTTGCAAAATCTGATGTAATTCAAGTGGTTGCTAAACTTACCCCCCACAGAAGTCAAGCTCTGCTATTGCAGGTGTGGCTCTGATATTGCAAATACCACCAAGTGCAGTGTGCAGGCACCTCAGCACACAAATCAGCTGGAGTCCCTCAGTCATTTACACACTTCTCAAGTAAATTTAATGTGCTTTCCCTCTGATCAAACAGACCCAGGCAGCTCCAGGATGGAGTGAGGATGAGCAGCACTGCCAGGGGCACTGGGTTCTCCAAGGCTCTTCAGGACAAGGTGTGTGCTGGGCACAGGAAGGTGCAGCAAACACCTGTAATCAGGGTGTCAGCAGAGACTCCCAGCTTGGCTAATCTGAAATAGATAAAGAGAATAATGAGTGTCTGCACGGGGAGTTTCTGCTGCATGATAATAGTGTTTAATGTTGGGCGTGGGGAAGGGCTGTANCTGCAAGGTTTTGACCAGAACTACCTGGAAAGCACCTCTCACTTCACCCTGTGTGTCTGTCAGTGTTTGTGCAGCTGTTGAGAAGGTGGGGTTTGATTTCCAAGCACGGTTTGGGGTTAAGTGAAGGGGCATTTAGAGCAATTTTAAGCTTCGTGCAATGTGGGATGTAATCTGCTGATAGAAAGTGTCCTGTGCAGCCTGAGTGGTTGGGATTGGAGCTGATGACACAAAACTGTCTCCTTCAGTGACAATTGTAGTAGTTATGTACTATTTGCTGAACTCCCAGGGTAGAAATCTGCTAAAATCAAACCCTGGGGTGATGAGCCCTTCAGGTTTGTCTGCTCAGGGAAATCAGCTGGCACTGTCCTGTGTTGAGACAAGCCCAGGCTTCAGCTGCAGTGGTTTATCCCTGGCTGTAAAACTTAAGGGTTTTCTCTGAAATGAAATCAGTCTGAGAATCAAAGTATATTTCCATCCTTTCTCATTCTGGAGGGACTTGTTTGTATGAGGTTTCAGGAGCAGAAATTGTGAGGCTGGTTCCAGTGTGTGAGGGTTTCTTTGAAATCTCCACAGCTGAGGCTCCTCAGAGAATTGGGGATGGGAACTTATTTTTAGTCGTGGTCTAGATTTTCATTGATCTAGGCTGTAAGTGTGGCAGCAAATGAAAGAAGCATTAACACTCAGTATTCAAGAGCAGAGACCAGGCCAGGAGCATTAAATTCTCAGCATCATGACCACAGCCCTATTTGTAACATTAAAAATATATTTGGATGCTGTGAATTTGGCAGATGTCAAGTGTCTATAAAACACTTGGTAGAGGGCAGCTTTCTGATGTGAATAACAACATTCAATTGGACTATATATTGGCTAGAATAAAATAAAAATAACATGTTTCTAGCACAACACCAGCAAGCAAATAGAAACCATGGAGGTATTTTAACCATTACTGGGGAAAAAAACCTGTTAGTTCAGTTAATCCCCAAGCAAGGAAATTTCATCTGAAAATTTGCTTTTTTCCCCCCAGTTCAAGTGACATCTTCCAGTAACACAGAGGCCTCTTAATTCCTATTAGCATATTTCCTGGTATTGAAGTATTTTCTTGCACAAGATTCCTGATAAGATGTATAAAGAGGTATTTAGAAATTAATACACCCACTAATGAGCTGCTGGGTGATGGAGTGATGTGACAGCTCTGTACCTGGGCTGGGAGGGGAGGAGGAGGCTGTGTCCATCTGCAGCACTGCAGGGATTTGGAGAGACTGACTGTAATTCACTGGGCTGGTTTTTTTTGGCTGGAATAAATGTTGCTAACACTGTTTTTGTGTGTATGAATGTCAGCCTGGTACTGTAAGTCACTTTTAAAGAACATAACCTTTTAAAGAATGCATCACTTCCAAATTTAACAAACAAGTCATAGTCGGGTCCCACCTCTCTCTTGGGTTATTTTCTTCCCTCCTTTTGCTGCTTGGATGATCTCGTGTGAAAAGGTGACACAAGGAATGATGTGTGGTCTGACCTTAGGAGTTGCTGGGACAATGCCAAGGAAAGCTGTTTTTTAGAGTCTCAGTGATTCATGATTTACCTCTGCTCCCCATTGTTTTACACCGGTGCCTTTGGAGTCTTTTCCTGTCGCATCTCAAGGTGAAGGAGGTTGCAGAGCTGGAGCTGATTCATGGGCTGTGTTTTTCCCTCTGGCTTTGGAGAATTTGGCAAACAGCAGAGCTGCTCACTGGCTGCCCAGCTTACCTGGGCTCTGGCTGTGAGATGGAGTTGGGTTTTCCACCTTCGGGGTGTGGTGTCTCAGCTTTCTGCATTTCCTCTCCCCTGCAAACACAAGAGCTCCCACTGCATAAATACTGGGTGAGAAAAAGGGATGGCTGAAAACACACTGTGACCTTAAACTGGGGGATCCCCTTGCATGTTCCTCTCCATGAATGGTGGGTTTGGAACTTGCTTCTACTGGGAAGTGCCTGCAGGGCACCCCTGGAACCAGGACACCCCACATCCCCTGCTTCCCTTCTGCATCCAGGACGTGTCAGACACACTACACCACAGGAGGAGGAATGTGATCTCTAGTTGAAGCCTTGTACCAAGCACTCTGGAGCTTCTCCCCCTGGGGCTGGTCCTTCCCTCTTTGCTAAATTTACAGCTGTCAGAGCACTTGGGAAGCCTGGGGTCAAACATTCCAGAAAAAGCCTCGGCCACCGCTGACCGCTGGCTCTGCCTCCCGGCGGCCGAGCCCTCTCCACACCGTATTTCTCAGCTGGTGCTGGGACTCAGAGGTTGCATAAAGTTGAATAAATAATGCTGATGGGTTAATTGTAGCTTGCAGGCTCAGTTGTTGATTAGAGTCATATGGTGTTTTTCCAGTACGTTGCAACCTTCGTTTCAACATCCTTGTTTTGTATAACCACAACAGATTATGTCTCCAGTCTCTCTATTTATTCGTGGTCCTCTGCCCCCAGAATGAACTGCTGGTGGAGGAAAGGAAATGCAGTAACTTCACTCCTGGTTGCTGTTTGGGGTGTGTACATTTACATGTTTCCCAGTTGCACTGGTGAGGAAACCAATAAATTAGTAATGCGAGGTGAACCCTGTGCAGGGCCACAGCTGGGAGATCACTGCCTGTCATCCATCATGGGAACCAGATAGACTGGAATAAAAGCAATTCCTATCCTCTTGATATAGTTTTTCCTTACAATTTCTGTCCAAAATAAACCTATTAATAAAATAGTAGCAAGAGCAGTAAGAAAATGCTTTTAAAATTCATGATTCGCTGTTCTAGCAGGAGCAGAATGTGAAGGGAAATGCATTTTTTCCAATACAGTGTAGCCTTCAATGTGGCTGTGTTTTCCCCTCTTCTTTTTTCACCTGAAAAAATAGTTATTAGTTACATTAATAAACTTCTATATTACACCTTGAGCAATTAAACCTGCTTTCATGCCCTAGATGTGGGTTTCATCCAACAGGAGGAGATCACACTTCTTTAATTCATCAGATGGGGCAGAGCACATGGTGTCTCATTTGTGTTTTTCCAGAGTTTTTAAGGAGGTAAAAGTGTCAGGACCAGTGATGACACCAGCTTGCCTTATTTTTGGCAGATTTAAGTGCTCAGGGACAGAATCCCACTTTCCTCTGCTCAGTGTTCCAGGGGCAGATTTTAGGTGGGGAGGTTGCCCACCCTGAGTTTGCTGCTTTCCACTGAGCAGCAGGAACATATTCTTCACCCACTTTCCTGTAAATGGTCTCTGCTCTTTTTTATCACAATATTATTAAATATCACCATTAGAAAAATAGTTTTTTTTGAAGAAGCTCTGACTTCCCTGGGATCATGCAGAAAAAACAGCTTTTGCCATTAGTGCTGAAGCAAAGGGAAACACAGCAGTTGGCACCTGTGAAGAATTTCAGGGTGGTTCTTTAATTTTATTCAGACCTATCCAAAGCTCAGACTGTGCAGGACAGTTGCTGCTTGCTTAAAAACCCCCTTGAGTAATGTGCTGCAGGCCTGAGTACAGAGACAGAGGTAAAGATGTTAAAAAGAGCATTCTTTGCTTCTTTGCTTTGCACTTTATCCACAAGCATTTAAATGGAGGAGAAAATTTCATTCTTAAAGCTGACTGGTGCCCAAGGAGAGGCTGCTGGGGGTGTTCAGCCCTGGTGCAGCCTCCCTGCAGCACATTTTTGTGTGTTCACATCCCTCAGCTGTCTTGCAGCTCTGTGACACCAATCAATAAAGTGTTAACTTTCACTTGATTCAGAAGATATTTCAGAGGAGACTTTTTTCCCCCTCCTCTGGAAAATGAATTATAAACCATCTCCAACTTTTATATTTTTATTATAACCCAGCTATATTCCAGCAAAAGCTGCTGGCAGATAGTTTCCTCATCCATTTCCAAATGAAGATGTGTTAAATTTATTTGCTGAAGGAACTTGTAGCTTGTGCTGTAACCTTGGTCATGGGACTGGATATAAAAACAGAGGGAGAGAAGCCCACTTAACAGCGGGAAACAAAGTGGAGTTGGAGCTGGAAATGTTATCAGACTGGGAAGGCAAAACGTGTTGAATTACTTCAGAAGGCAGATTTTGGACATGTGATTTTGGACATGTGGCTTCGCTCACTGAATCCACGTGTGGTTCACACTGGTTGTGTGAGGTCAGGGTGTGTCATGGCTGTAATAAAAGGGACCAGGTGTCCCAAGAAAACAGCACTAAAATCCAGGTGAGATTCATTTCCTGGGCTCGACCTCTTTACCTGCCCAAAGTGTGCTTAGAAAGAGTCATTCCTCCTGCAGGTGGGTGGGAGGCTGAGCTGCCCATTCCAAAGGTATCAGCATCATGTTTTCCACCAGGATAATAACCTGCTAATTCAGCAAGGGGTTTAGGCAAGCACTCAGTGTTCTACATGTGTATTTTTTATTTATAATTAATGAAGAGCATAGAGGTCTGGTGGAAGTTTCATTTTTCCGCTCTAAATACGTGTTGATCAGGACTAAGTTCTACCTATTTTTCCACACTTAGTGTGTCAAAATATAATCCAGTAACCTTAAAGAGCTGCTCTCATCGAATATCTTGATGAAATTTTGCCAAAGCATTATTGTAAAATGGATACTGAAACCCTGGCCCGCTCAGGTTCAATATTCCAACATGGTACACTGACTTTTGTTGTGCTGCTGTTTTCTTTGTAAGAAAGCTGCTCCCCTGCACTGCCCCAGCCCCAGGGACTGTTCTGAGCAACTGTGTATTTCTTAGAAAGGTGAAAACTGAATGCAGATTTTCTTTCCACTCTGACCTTGTTTCTTTTCCAGGCCCTGGAAGAAGCCCAGAAAGCCATTCAACAGCTCTTTGGTAAAATAAAGGATATTAAAGACAAGGCTGAAAAATCTGAACAAATGGTGAGCAGCACTTTCTTTGTGAGGGAGGGGACACTGCCTTTTCCTGTCAGTAACACTTTTGTCCTTGGTCCTGACTGGTTGGTAATTTCCTGCTGAGCCTGTGTTGAACCTGTAGCATTCACAGGGCTGCTGAGCTGACACCTCCACAGTCCCAAAGAGGGGACAGTGGCTTCTTCTCTCCTGAAAATGTTATTGCTGTGGCTTGATATTTAACCAGAATCCTTTTTCATTCACTAGGTGAAGGAAATCACCCGGGATATCAAGCAGCTGGATCATGCCAAACGTCACCTGACCACCTCCATCACCACCCTCAACCACCTCCACATGCTGGCAGGGGGGGTGGATTCTCTGGAGTAAGTGTGGGCATTTTGGGTGGTGCTTTGACACCACTGCTGAGTTGTGAAGTCTGTGCAGTGTTCTCTATGGGTCTGTTATGGCTGCCTGGTTTTTTGGAGGGAATTTTGCTTCACAGTCTGGGTTTCTGCTGGCAGATCCTTTCCCTGTTGCTGTGAGTGACCCTTAGCCTGTGTTGTTGTGTTTAGTAGTTTGCAGCATTGATTGCTTGAATTACTCTGTTGATCCTTGGTGATAAGGAATGAGTTTGGCTTCACTGAGGAGTAAGGCAGCCCATTAGGATTCCTAACTCTTGGGAATTTGGGAGGATTTTTATCAGTCTTGCATCTAAAAACTGCAGTGAATTTTGGTAAAGATCTCCTCTAGTTTTCATTCTAGAAATGAGCTGTAAGGAAACCTTACAGCTCGTACTGTGTATAAATTGGGGGTTAAATATTTCTAATAATCCATTATGGGTTTTTTTAATATGCTTGAGGAACACACAGTCTAGGAAAATACAGTTTTTTACATGTTGCTTCTGTGAAAGTTGCACAGCCTGTTCTCAGTTTGTAGCAAATCCTGCACGAACGCCGGGTCGTGAAGCGTTGAGAATAAAATCTGACTTAGCCTGCTGTCTCCACTGGAACGATCCTAAAGGATGACATAAAAATAAATTAACTTGATTTTCTTTTTTTCACTGTCAGTTCCCTGTGAAAGTTATTAACAGAGAAGTCAAGGCTAATGGCTTTTCAGCATCTCTCTCCTCCAGAGAAGCTTTAGCTCACACTTTGTGTGTGATGACGAATGGCTTCACTCAGGTCATTACAGTGAAATAACATTTACTGCCTCCGGACCCATACTGGGAAGCGGATGCATTCAGTAGTTTACATGTTCCTTGCCAAGTGTTGCTTTTGACATTTCTGGTTTTTTGAGGCATTGTTAGATGTGTGCCAGATTGGTTTATTTTAGCCTCGGTTAAGTGAAATTTTAGTGCTGCAGTGGAATGTTAATGAAGAGCTGTGTATTTTAGAAAAATAAATGTCAATAGGGAGCAGCGTGACCCAGTGGGGATGAGGTAACCTGTGGAATTACCACCCAGGATTTTCATTGAATCTGCCCTTGTAAATCTTTAATTTCCTCTGCAGGGCTATGACCAGGAGGAGACAGTATGGGGAAGTTGCCAACCTTCTCCAAGGTGTCGTGAATGTGTTGGAGCACTTCACCAAATACATGGGGATCCCTCAGATTCGACAGCTCTCTGAAAGGTAAAAGGTTCAAACCCTGAGCACTTCCTTTCCTGCTGGGAAGGAAGGGTAGGAAATGTCTTAGGCAGATCCAGAGTCTCAAGGATGTGAAGTCTGGACGTGGTCCTTGGAGCTTCTTTACAGCCAAAACAAACAGGTTAAAATTGGACAGAGTTTGCTCAAAGCTGGAGCAGCCCATTCTGTTCAATAACAGAAATCAGTGTGGATGTAACTTGCTCTGTGTTTTTTACTGGCTGGCTTTTCATTTCTTACCTGGAGGAACCTGTGGAAGTACAAATTGTTCTGTGTGATCTTCATGTGCAGGTGTTTGTGGGGAGCCCTGAGGAGGTGCTTTCTCCTGCTTTGTTCAGCTCAGTGATGGGGCTCAGCAACCTGGCATGAAGCACAAACCTATTCATGCATGTGGTAGTGTGGGGGGCCCCTTTCTGCCTCAGCATGAACGTCCCTGCTGCTGAGCTGCTGTCAGCCTGCAGTGCCCCAGGGCTTAGACAGGCAGGATTTCTCCTTGTGCCTTTGCCAAACTTGGTTATTCTGAGCACCTCAAGTCTCTTCTGCCAAAACCTGCTCCCATGGCCCAGTTCTGCTGAGATTTGAGGTTTATAGCCAATCTTCTTCTGCTGGGCTTGTACAGTTTTGATTTTGTGAAGCAGAGTTAAGCTTTAATTTGGTGAGTTTTGGTGCAACTCCCAGGGCAAGTCCCCACCACCCTCAGCAGTAGCAGGTGAAAGCTCAGTGGTCACTAAGCCACCATTTCTCCTTGGTCTTGGCTTCATTTGGGGTGTGACAGCTGGGAGTTGAGGGAACAAGGCCCTCCCTGTTCTAGGGGACATTGCTGTCCCTGCCTGAGGTGACTTTGCTCATTGCAGATGTACTCGAAGGAGTCTTCCAGGCACAGTAATTAATTTTTTTGGTGACTCCCTTTGCTATGACAGCAGCTGGCTCCCTGTGTTGTTTAGTGATGGAAACAGAGTCTGAATGATTTGTTTGTAATGTTTTCATGTAAATTTGTTGGACTTTCTTTATGGTATAGATACCTCTTCCAGAAAACACAGATGGAATCCATGAAACAGAGCAAAAGAAAAATCCTCTCTGGATCTAGAGAGAGGGATGGGGCCTTGTTTAACAAAGCTTTTGACCATAAGCATTTGCTTAAATGAACATGAACATCAAGGAAATGTAAACATATGTCAGTGCTTTTCTGAGTTGAGGCTGTTGTCTATTCCAACCTTGTGCTTAGGGAGATTGCTTGCTTCCTTTTCTTCCAGAGTGGTAATGCCCTATGGGCAGAAACCTGCTGTCATTGGCCATTTTAAGGGCAAATATCATTTAAGCCTTGGTCCAGAATTCTGGCTCTTTTTCCATTTCTGGTGGATGATTATTTAATACTTTTGTAGTTGCTGATTGTTACAAAAACCAATTCATGCTTGTGCTAAAAGGCCTGGTGGTTTCGAGCCACACCAGCGAGACTGGCAAGGACGTGGAGGAAAACTTCTTTTGTTTTATTCTGCCTTCAAGATAAGGATCTGAAAAGCTCAAGAAAGTCTGTTCCTCCTATTTTTAGAATTGCCTCGGCAGGGTTTTCCTTCCAGTGTTTATACAGGGAGAGCTGCACCATCTGGTAGTGATAGAGGAGGCTGCTTGTGGGGTGAAGGAGCTGCTCTGGGGTGCTGCTGGGAGCTCTTTACTGCTCCACATCCAGGCAGAAAATTCCTCCAGGGAGGTTCATGGCACCATAGTTCTGCTTTTGGAGTTTGACTCCATGTCTGTGTGCTAGGGCCTGCTTTGGAGTTGAATTTTCTCTCTCTTTTGCTTGGAAATCCTTTCGTGATTCATGAAACATCAGAGGAAGTTTGCCTGGCTTCTTGCAGGGATATTTTTAGACTGTGAAATTGCTGGGGTTTGATATCTCATGGATTTGTTTTAATGGTACAAGTGAAGCCTCTAGGATGTTTGGGAAGGCAAGAAATGCTTTAGTAGATGTTGGCACAGACCTGTGACAGTAACCAATGTCTGTTATATACAATAAGCCCATTATACACACTGCTAAACGAGCAGATTCTGTTGCTTTCTGAAATAAAAAGCCTCTTTTTTCATGGTGTGAATGGAGCAAAGCCAAGTATGAATGGGAAACCATGGGAAGGAGAAGTGCCTGCTCAGTGGTGTTAGATGTGCTCTTTTCATGGGGTATTCAATTTAGGTTGCTGCTTCTGGATGCTGTGAGAAGTAATGATGTGTTTTTAATGCTGTTTTCCACCTGTTCTGTCCCTTTGAAGATAACCAAACAAAAATCCTGTAATTATTCAGTGGAAACCTGGACTGAACTCTCAATTAGTTGGCTTCTTGTGCTGATCCTGTTGCGTATTGATGCAAAAATGTCACAGTTCCTATCCAAATGTAAATATTTTCCTGAGACTGTTCCTAAAACAACTGCTAATGCGGTGCATTGGTAGTTGTTGTAGTAAACAGGAATATTTTCTTATCTCCCAATCCTCTGCTGTTTTCTGTCTGTGGAGGGAGGCACAATTAGTGGTCCCAAACCCACCCATAAAAGTGGTCTTGCAGGCCTAGCAGATAGTGGAAAAAAGCCTGGAAAGTATTTAGGAGAAAGATAATTATAAGTTTGCCACAGGAAAGCAGGCTGGCTCAGCCTCTTTTTATCTCTGCAAGCTGCCAGGCATGGTTTAAGATTTCTGGTAGCTTTGGCTGATGGAATTGTGGTTTCTAGTAATTGAATGTCATTTGAAACATAGCAGTGGGTTTTCTTGTTTTTGTTTTTTAAAGGCGGGGGAAACGGAGAGCAAAAGCCACTAATAATAAAACAAAAGTCAGAGGAACAGAAATCATTAATAGCTGGATAACCAGAGGGTTTGGCAACCCCAGGACAAGGCAGTTCCCTGCTTTTTGGGATGCAGGATGGCTGCTGGGATATCCCAGCACATTTCTAGGGGAACCTGCCCAGGGAAAGAACCTTTATCAAACCCACCTGAGGCCCTGAGAGATCCTAAATCTCTTCTCTGGGCTTGCTGAGCCACTTGACTTTGTGCACGTGGTTCACACACACACTCAGGCACGTGCAGGGAGCTCCTTCAGCGCTCAATGTTGAGGCTTTTTATCTCTGCAATTTCCACTGCATCGAGAAAATTCTGAATTATTGAAAAGCTGGCAGCTTTCCACAGGGGCAGTAATCCCCAGTGGCTAAAGCAAATGCCCCCTGTGTTCTCTGCCTGAGGCAGTTGAGCTCTACAGAGGTGGCAGAAAGGTTTTTTTGCTTCTGAGTGCATGTTCATAATTGTGAAAATAATTGAGTGTTTCCGTGTGTGTGGTTATATAAAAAGTGATATTTACTGGGAGGGCACTGGGGCTCCCTCTCCTTGCTCACACACACCTAAACTTTTGGCTGCTTGGATGGCTCTGCCCTGTCTCTGTATTAGAAAATATGAAGAAAAAAAAATTAAAAATTCTATCTTATTCTCCCTGTCTCCTTTTGAGAGATTTTTCTGCAGGACCTATTTTTTAAAAAATATGTATTTTTAACATCCCACTTGAGCAAGGCATTCCTGCAAGTTTCTTAATTTAAGGCTACAAGAATCCCCATTAAGACTATCCTTAAGTACTTTCCTGAATTTGAGCCTAAAACAACAAAGCTTGTGGACAGGGCTTTTAACTGCTTGACAGAGGCTCTTTTAAATTTGTTGAGTCTTTAGGAATCTGGCTGCTGCTCTTTTCAGTGCCTCCACTGTGTTGCACTGCAGCTGTTGTCAAATAGAAAGGTCCCCACAGCCACTCATGAGGAGAAAAGTATCACTGCTAACAGCTTCCAGTTGTTTATACAAAGTCATTAATTTCTGTGACTCCTAATTCTACACACTTCTTGTTTCTTGATTATTTAGAAGATAAAATTTTTCAGTCTGTGTCCAGTGTCTTTTTTTTTTTTTTTTTTTTGCCTTTTTTTGCCCTTCTTTTTTGGAGAATCAAAGTGTTTGGTTCTGCAATGCTTTCTCAAATGAACTGCAAGTGCTTTCTTGTAGAATTTAAGCAGGTAAACCTGTAGCTGCCTCCCTACTGATTAAATTTCCTACTCTTATCTTAATGTATTTGAGAATTCCTTTTGGTTCCCAGTTATGAAGTTGTTAACTGGGGATTTTTACCTGGAAGAGCAGAGGAGTTTCTGAACATTCCTGTGAAGCAGAGAGCTTAAGTGAGAATTATGTTTGACATTGCAGGCAGGAAGCTTTTCCAACAAAATCCCCATAAATAAATCCTGGCAAAGGCAGGTTTTACATCCAGTTAAATCACAGATATAAAGTTATATTTGAGCCATCACTTTTAAAGGACTAGAATCTTCTGCATTTGGCACCATGAAAGAATCCAGCATTGTCAGATCATCCCGTAGGTTTTTGCTGCTAATGGAACTCAAATGGGAAGATTAGAGGAGATCATCCCTTGATAAGGTGGAGGAGCCTTAAACAAGCACAAAAAAAATTCCCAAGTCTTCTCCCCACAGTCTGAACAAACATTTTCACAACAGTAAATGTCACCAGTCTTGCTAAAGTATCAATCTCAGTGGAAAAATCCACTGCTTTGAGTGATCAGTTTAGACCTGAAAGTGTTTCCAGTATAATAAAAACTGATGGAAGAATTCAAGGGCTGCAGAGGGATATAAGTGCATCACTGTTTGCTTTGGCACTTTCTAGTGTGTGTAGGCATTTCCATCTCCCTAGAAGTATCAATTAAGCTGTATTGACTTTTATTTCTGGAGATTGGAAGCTTTATTCTCTCAGCCAAATAAAGAGCAAGGTTGTGGTTTATTCTACTCCCATTTCATACCTTTGCTCTTTTGTGCTTCTCTAAGACATGGAAAATTTATAGGATAAGACTGCTGCCAACAGTGTTCATTTAGAAGTGGATCAGTACCCCTGGAACTGGGAAAGTTTCATGGTGAAGATTGAGACTTTGTGAAGCTTTTTACGTGTTGGAAACACACTTCTGTTGCATTGTAAATGAATTTAAATGTAGAACACAGTGGCGTGAAAGGAACCCTGCTGATTTCTCAGCTGATTGAAATATTAAATGGCAGCAGGGCAGGAGAATCCAGGACATGTTCAGCTGCAGCTGAGGGGTCAGTGCTGTGGAGAGTTGGCATTCAGGGAGCAAACACTCCCAGTTTTGACACACATACCTTCTTAGTGTGCATTTTTCTCTTCAGCATCCTTTGTATCCCTTACAAACCTTCATGCAGCTGTTGGTGTTTCAGTCACCTGGCAGAGATGTTTGCAGGCAATGGGACAGGGAGGCCACCACCAAAGCCCTTTCTCTGTCCCCCTCAGGGTGAAGGCAGCACAGAACGAGTTGGGGCAGCAGATCCTGGCTGATTTTGAGGAAGCCTTTCCTTCTCAAGGTACAAAGGTAAAGTTCTCACTTTCCCTCTTCCTCACACTGAAAAGTGGCACTGAAAACTGTTCAAGCATGCTTGTTGTTGGATCTACTCTCATTTTTCCTCTGGATTTAGTCTCTGCCTGTTTCAGCAGTTCCTTTAGAAAGCAAAGGGTGGTTTCTCATCGATCCTGTCAGGACTGTGGGAGGGAAGTGCCACCCTTCCCCTGTCCCACTGCACACAGCTGCTGCAGAGAGGGCTGCAGCCAGTCAGGGAATGCCCCATTAAATCATGTGGGGGGCACAGTGGGGTTTCCTTGGGGTCTCACCCAGTCCCTGGGTATTTGTTTGTCACAAAAATCTGTGTTTTGTTCAGAGGAAGCTGAGCACAGGCTGGCTGTTGACACAGTGCCACCAAGTTTGTCTGTGGTTTACTCAGCACAGATACAAACCTGGGCTGGGGCTAAGGCACCAACTGTGCTTTCCCAGCATTGTGCATCCAAACGTTTGCAAACAGCAAGGGGAGTAGGTGTGAATTTGAATTTACTTCCAAGGAAACACCGATTCTGTCTTTCAGAGTGTGAGCTCTGCTGGTTTCTTCATCCATCTGACAAGTACAGAAATGAGGAAACTCTTTGGAATAGTTGGTGAAGGGCAAATCTGTGTCCGTGTGAAGCAGCACCAAAACAGCCTTTTTTAAAAGAATGTTTCTAAATTTTCTGTCTTTACCATGGAGCAACTTCATGGCCAGTGAAATGGAAGCAGCTCAGTTTTCATCCAGCAGAAGAAAGATGCAGCAATAAATAAAAGAGTAGCAGCAGCAAAGAGAATAATAGGAAAGGATAAAGCCAAGATAACCTGGGTGCAGTACAGTTTATAATCACCCATTCAGCTTATTTCACCTAAAGTCATTTTCTTCCTGTTTATTTTGACAGAGGACTGGTGGGCCCAGCAATGTCCTACGTGATGCCTGCCTGGTAGCCAACGTCCTGGATCCCAGGATCAAACAGGAAATCATCAAGAAATTTATTAAACAACATCTCTCGGAGTATCTGGTCCTTTTCCAGGAAAATCAAGATGTAAGGGAAGCTTAGCAAGCTACATTTGTATTTCACATTTTGCTCTGCTGGCGTTCCCAAAATTCACACTTCCACAGGTTCCTGTGGTGAAAAGCTTTTATCCCAAGGGCTTGGAAACTGCTTGTGGCTGTGATCTGGAGTGGCTGATGAGCTGGGAGTCAGTGTTATCTCTGCCAGGATGACCTCCTCCCACCTTAAACCTCAGTTTCTTCCATCATCACTAGAAATGTTTTCTCTCCTCATGTAGAAAAGAAAGAAATTCATGTTAGGTTTATTTCTTGCCCTTCAAAGGGTTGAAAACTGAAACTCTGAAAATTGCAAACCCAACACCACCACCCCCCAAACAAACAAGAAACGCCCCAAAATGCTTAGAAATCTGAGGGGGAGGGATTTCTAGGAAGTTAATTATCTTTGTATCTAATTTTTAAGCTTCCTGTCCTGATGCTAGCAGCTTTTTAAAAATTTACCATAGCCGCCTTGAATTTGGAAAAAAACCCCCACACAAACCAAAATCACCTTTAGATCAAAATGTATTTTATCAATTTCAGGTGTTTGACATAGAATAGAGAAAGGCTAAAATGCCTAAGTTTAAATAACATTTTTCCATCAAAGATTTCTGGATTAATCTTTTTGCTTTTTGACCAGAAAATTGCTGAGAGAAAAAATCCCATCCTGCTCAGGTTGTAAGAATTTTAGTTGGAGTTTAAATGTGAGTTGAATGTAAGAATCCAGGAATTCCTGCACTCTTGTCCCACTGTTGACTTTATCCTCTCTGTCTGTGAAACAAAGAGGGTGGGATCAAATGAAATATTATTGGATTGAGTTTTCAATAATCTCTGCATGATTTAGGAGTACTGTTATCCTCATTTTCAACAGAACTTGCTCTCTTAATTCACACAAGATAGGATTTTCAGTCTGGCATGTGTTTAAGCACTTGGAATCCCAGAACCACTTAGGTTGGAAAAGACCTTTAAGATCCTTGATTCCAACTGTTGCCAAGTTCAGTGCTAAACCCTGTCCCTCAGTGCCACATCCACACACCTTTTAAACCCCTCCTGGCACAGTGACTCAGCCAATTCCCTGGGCAGCCCGTTCCAGTGCTTGATAGCCCTTTCAGTGAAGAACTTTTTCCTAATATCCAATCTAAACCTCCCCTTGGAGCATTCAGAGGATGTTAATAGATGTCAAATCAGCTCTGACAGATCACCCAAGCTCCTCTGCAGAGGAGCAGCAGCACAGTTCCTAATTTTAGCATCTGCTGCTGCTAAAGATGCTGTTGATTGTTGTAGTGCAGGGAATCCTTACGACGTGTACATAAGACAGTGATGAACTTGGAAGGAAAAACAAAGCGATATTTTTGTAGCTGTTCTGAGCTTCTTTATTCCATTTGTTGTAATGGGGTGTTTATGTTTGGGGGGTTCTCCCGGCCCGTGCTGGTCAGGGTCAGAGGCTCAGACCCAAGAAGTCGTAGCAGACCTGGAGAGGTGATCCCGTGAGGAACCCTCTGCAGAGGTGATCCCGTGAGGAACCCCCTGCAGAGGTGATCCCGTGAGGAACCCTCTGCAGAGGTGATCCCGTCAGGAACCCTCTGCAGAGGTGATCCCGTCAGGAACCCCCTGCAGAGGTGATCCTGTGAGGAACCCTCTGCAGAGGTGATCCCGTCAGGAACCGTCTCCCAGGGGGTCGTGGCTTCTCTCAGCCCTCGGCCGGGGGTGCCTGCAGAGGTGCCTGGCTCAGCAGCCATCAGCTCTCAGGGATTCAGCAGTGATTTCAGCTCTGCTCTGCAAGGCAAACCCCCAGGGCCAGGCCCGCACAGAGAGAGGAGAGGTCCTGCTGGTGGTGCTGCAGAAGGAGCTTTGTTCTTCCATCTCCCGCCAAGGGGTGACCAGAGACGGATCCTCCCCGACTCGGGGCAGAGGGGTCTCTTTTATGGGGTACAGAGGTGGGTGTGCAAGGGTAAGAAACCAATGGGTATTAGGGTATTTTACATACAGTTTCCTAGAGGATCTTGGGTCTATCTTTTCTCGCCATAACTAAAAAGGCTCTTTGTTTCCCCAAGAGGGGCCTGCAGGGGGATTGTGTGACCTCCTTATCTCCAGGCCTCCCTGCAGGGCAGGAGCCCATCAGACCCCACGTCTGGAGATGCTACAGTTGTCTTTATCTAAACAAGGGCTTCCTGCCAGGACAGGGGCTTGTCAGACCCTACAATGGGGAATCCTTTACAACAAGTTGATGCTAAAAAGTTGTTATCCATGGGATTCAGGTGGCCTGGCTGGATAAGATCGACCGGCGCTACGCTTGGATCAAGAGGCAGCTGGTGGATTACGAGGAGAAGTACGGGCGCATGTTCCCCACGGAGTGGTGCATGACGGAGCGCATCGCCGTGGAGTTCTGCCACGTCACCAGGTGAGCCCCACGCAGCTCCTGCTGCCTCCCAGCACCCCCTGAAATTCAAAGGCTGGCTTGGCTCCTGCCACACTGATCCATGTCCAAAGGCAGGCTGCAAAAATATCTCTGCGGGATTGTTGGTGATTAAAAGGAAGCGAGGGGTGAAAACCTCGAGAAGCGTCGCTAAAAGGGTGAGGAATTGAAAATCAATTTTCAGTGTAACAGAGGTAAAAATCAGTAGTATTTCAGGCCGAGTGGTGTAGTGTGAGCTGACTGTGGTGTAAGTGCCTCAGGCCAGGCTCTTTGCCAGCCAGAGACAGGGAAACAGAGGAAGGTGCCAGGGGGAGTCCCAGTAGCACCATTGGCTTTGTTCTGGGACCCCAGTGCTTCCCAAGGCTGGATCCTGAGGGCTTTCCCAACTGGCTGCTGCTACAGATGGGGTCCTGTTACCCACAGAGCTCAGAACAACTGTGGTTGTGTTCGAGACGGGATCTGCAAAGCAGTTTTATGTTAGAGAGCCTCTTAGGAATTAGCCTGAATTTTGTGATGAAAGTCTCTGTGGGGAATGGACTGAGTTCCAGTGTTAGGTTTCAGATCTTTATAGAAAACCACATTTGTTTTTTCTATATCCCCTCTCTCTTGCAGGGCAGAGCTCTCTAAGATCATGCGCACGAGGGCGAAGGAGATTGAGGTGAAATTGCTTTTGTTTGCAATTCAGAGAACAACCAACTTTGAAGGGCTCCTGGCCAAGCGCTTCTCAGGCTGCACTCTTGCTGATGGCACAGTGGTAAGGGGATTTCTGAAGAGCAGTCCTTTACTCAGCAGCTTTCTCAGGAGAAAGAAACCCCCTCACACATAGCTCAGGTAGTAGAGAGTACAGAAGGTGTCATCTGCAGCCTCTCCTTACACTGAGTTTTTAATGTGACTCTGCTCAGTGCCCTGTAGCTGGAAAAGTGATTTTTGGTTGTGTAGACTGTAGAGGAGATGGCACAAGGCTCACAAGACTAAAAATACAGTGCTTGTGTACTTTTTTTTGGTTTTCCTGGGGCCCTGTGCTCTTTGAAGCCACATAGCTATGGAGAACCACTGAGTGATTATGGTGTGGTAACTGCCTTGTAATGTTTGTTCTCTACATGTCAGTGACACATTATAACTAAAAGTCCCCTCTTCTCTTCCTTTCTGGTTACCACACACTCCCCACATGGTACCAGCTTCCAGTCCCACATTGTTGGGTCACTCTGGCTTGCAGGGACATCTGTAGCTTCTGCTTTCTCTCCTTTGGTAGATTGTAAAGGCAGAACTAGGAGAAAAATCTCAGGGAATATCTCTGGAGCCATCTCTGAGCTTTTCCTGCCTGGAACCTCAGCCCAGAGCTCTGTCAGCCAAGTGTCCTGGGAGCACAGAGGATGTGTGGCTCAGAACCCACTCTGGTTTGAGGTTGACTTCTCTGTCCAGCTGGTATCTTGAAGCCTACTTGGATGTGATAATTCAGCCTCCAAGGAAAGCCTGCTGGACCCATTTGTCATTTACTGTGGGTGCTGCTAATTAAAAAGAGTAGTCCTGGAAGGTTCTTCCTCCTGGTTGAATTTAGATCTCTCAAGAATATGGCTTTATTTTTTTCTGACAAATTTCAAACAAAATTTGCAGCTTTAATTAAATTGGCTTCACTGGGTTGTTGTAAGTGAGGAAAACAGAAGGGGAGGGTGTGGTTTCGAATGACAGAAAATCCCATGTTGTCCCCTTTGGGACATGCCTAGAGGCTGTGCCACTCTGGCTGTCATCATCTGCCCTGTTTCATACCCAAAATGAAAGCCACCATTATAAATAGCTGGCTGGTGAGTGCAGAGGGGGGACAAGCAGTGGGAGCAGCAATTTGGGGTTTGTTGCAGGGCAGGGTTTTGGAGCTGCTGTTGTGGTTCATCCCAGCAGAGACCACACACTTTGGAGTGGGGTTTGGGAGAGTGGAAATGTGACACTGGTCAGAATGGCCCTTCAGGGAGGATTCAGGCAGTGGGGGTGCAAACAGAGCAGGGGCTGAGGAATGGAGTGTGCTGGGGAGGGATGGAGAGGGAGCCAGGATCTGATCACCTCTGCTGGGTGGAGGCAAATTGCTGGGCAGTGCTTCAAAGGGCTCAGGAAAGCAAAACATGGATGCAGCTGTGTTCCAGAGGGCACAAAACTACCTGTTCTCTAAGGAGCTTCCTCTTTTCCAACAGAAGAAGGCAGAAGTGCCACCTCCCTCCACCAACCCCTTTCTGGAGGATGAAACTGGGGCAGAGACAGATGAGATTATGATCGAGAAAAGTGATACGGACAAAGTAAGTCTTTGAAGTTCTCAGTTGTCAGCAAGGCAGCCTCTGTCAGAATCTCCAGTGGGGCCTAAGCTTTTCCCATCCCATTGATTTGAAAAGTTTGTTTTCACAGCAATTAATTCAGTGCAGTTTTGATCCTTTGTGCAGCATTCAGGCTCCCAGTGTGACCATGCTTTGCTCTGGCTCACTTCACTGAAACCAAAGCAATCCTTATTCCAGTTAATAGTGCAGAGACAATCCTGCCACGTGAGAGTGAGTTGGATTCTCTTCTAGCCTGTACAGCAACAGCTCAAATGTAACTACAGGATTTCTGTCAAAGCAAGATGAAATAGCTGTTTGGGTTTTCAGATCCCCAAAGAAGCTCCTCTACAAACAGCTGCAATTCATATTTTGCCCTGTCAGCCAAGCAAACTGTCTGGAGTCACCAGGCAACTCATTGGACTTTCAAGTGTCAGCTTTAGATTTTTCACTCCAGATAAATCACTTCTGGGATTTTTATCTTTACAGTGCTTTTCATCCACTACCTCTGCAAAGCAGGCAACACCTAACTGCTTGTACAAGCACAGGGCTTCCAAAGCCCTCTGCAAACATTAAAGGGTGAATGGTAAATGCAATTGTTTTAATTGGCACCAGTATCAAAGGCTGTATTTTTTATGTAGCAGATGGATGTTTTCTAAATGTTCAACTGTGAGTTACTTGAGGCTGGTACTCTCCTCTTATTTAGGGGATTTACAACCCTGTAAATGGGCCATGTACAGGTGTATCCTGATGGGTGACCAGGGCCTCAGGACCTACTCAGATCCATGCCCTGGGGAGATGAGGAGATGGTAGCTGTCCACCAGCACAGTCTGATGCACTGCTTCCCCTCCAGGTTTTCACATGAGCAGCACAGCCCCTCTGCCTTCATCCACAGCCAAAGTCCTGAAACAGAATGACTTAAAGCAAAGTTTTGCTCTTTTCATTAAAATACAGCTTGGACAGTTGGTATTGTGGGGAGTTTATCAGTGAGACAGAGATTGGGAACTTGAGGAGACACATTCAGTGCATTTTTTGGGAAGAACTTGCTTTCTGATAACTCTTGGCTGGAAGGTTGGCTTTGATGTGCATTGTTGGGATGAGAGGACATCCTTGGAGAAGTCAGTGGTGGTAGGAGGCAGGTGAAGAGATAATTGCAACAATTAGGGCTGGGTTTATTGAACAGCAGAATGCAGCAGCTCAGGAGCTTCTGAGAGAGGAATTGCTGTGCTCTTTGTACCTGGGGAGGCTGTTGTGAAGCCATCCATGGAGATATCCCTGGAAATGCTGGTGGTGGGGAGGTTGCCCTCTCTTTTTGGGAATGCCCTGTGTCAGTACCACAGTGCTGGGTTCCTCTGCCCTGCAGCCTCCTGTGTGCCAAGTGGGCTCCAAGATTTCAGTGTCACAGTGCCAGCAGCTGCTGGGTAATGCTGAGAGTCTGGAAGTGCTGCAAGTCTCATCTGCTGCTGTCACTGCATGAACAGCAGAAGGGACACGAAGAGCTGCAGAGTTTTCAGTGGAAGAGCCCTTCCAAGACACCAGTCCTGAGAATTCAAGACACTTGGGAATCTAAGAGGGAGCACAAGAATTTTTTTGGGGGGAAATCCATGCTGAAAAAGCACCTCTTTTGGTAATCCTAGCAGTTGGATTTAATCTGTTTACTTTGGATAGTAATGAAAGGAAACTGGGCCAGCTGCAGACCTCCTTACTGTGACAACAGTAACCTTTTATTATTTCCATCAAACTCAAGGAGGAAATAGCTTAAACATCTGCAGCTTTTGGACAGGGTTGCACACTCAGAAATACAGCTTCACTGCTACTGTTAAAAGATTTAGTGTTCCTTCCACCAGCCATGCTGGGAGCAGCGTGATGCAGAGACACACAGAGAGCCAGGCCTGCTTCAGGAGCTGGCTCTTCCAGCCTGCTGAGTGGTAAACATGGTGAATCTGCAGCCTGGTGCTGGCACTGCCGTGCCAGGGGCTTGGCAAATGGGAGGTTGCTGTGGTTCCCAGGCATTGTTTTCCTCCCAGCTCCAGTGAGTGTGTGCATCCAGCAGAAAGGGGCACTGGCAGAGGGATTTGGGTGGAGGATGCCCAGTAGTGGTGCTGTCCCAAGGCTGTTAAAACTTACATTGTTCTCTTGGTGATGCCAGGCTCATAGAGGTGGTCTGGCCTCCATAAAACCATTTCCTCTCTTTAGGTTTGCAGCCATAAGCTGGGATTCATCATCTGGGGCTGAATTATTGCTGAGAAATGTTTGCCCTGTCACACTCTGGTAGTTCTGCCACATTCTTGGTGCCACCCTCTCTGTTGTTTAGGAGAGAAAGTCCTTTAGGCTCTCTCGTTTTGCTGCTTTTGTTTGGCTTTTATTGCACTAAAAAAAAAAAATCAGCTGGAAAAATTCATATCTTCATTGGCTGGGAGCTGATTTTGGCTTTATGTGGAGAGAGAAGCAAGAATTCCATTCCAGAGTCACTGCAGCTCTCTTTGCAGCCAGTGAGAAGTTGCTGGTTTGCTGGGAAGCACCAAGAGAAATTACCTATCAGTAAAAAACAATAACAATCTAGCTGTAGGGCAAAAAGGAGCTTAAAGGCCCTGCCCAGCCTGGTACTTACACATGCACAAATTTAAGTGTGTGAGCAGTCCCAGTGGCTTTGGGGAGCTGAGCTTGGCCATGGTTAGAGTGCAGCACTAAACTAAGATGAGGGCAAACAGGATGGCTCCCAAATGGCACATGTGCTTAATGCTCTTAATGTGATTTAAAAATAGAAATCTTTGCATCCCCAGAAACAAGTTTCACAGTGAAAGCAGGCCTGTAGTGTTGCCTGTGTAATTCTGGCTCCTCCAGTAATTACATGCTGTTTATCCAAATAAAATTCACTCAGATGAAGCCTGTAACTTTGAGTTATTACCCTTGATATTCCAAAATGTAAGAATTCTTCAATCTTGCTTCCAAAGAACTGCTACATTTGATTTCAGAGGGGACTAATGGAGCCTTGTTACTGCTTGAAGGATTCAGGGAGGTTTTATTTGCAAACTACATTAAGATTCTTCAGCTGAAACCTGTTAGCACAGAGCAGCCTTCTCTTTAAGGCTAAGAATATTTTACAAGTGGAAAGATAATTCCTTGGATTGCTAACAGCTCTCCAAGAAGCAGGGAAAACTTGGATATAATGACATTTATATGCTTTGATTATTTGACAGCAGGTTTCTGTGTTGCAGTATCTCTGAAGATTTAAATCATTCTGTGCTGCAGCATTGCTGTTCCTTCAAGGTCTGGCAGGGCAGGTTTGAACCAACACTCTAAATGTTTTCTTGCAGCCAAAGAAGCCAAAGGTCCCTGACAATCCTTTCCATGGCATTGTTTCCAAGTGCTTTGAGCCTCACCTTTATGTGTATATTGAGTCCCAGGACAAGTGAGTAACCAGCCTGAGTTTTGGGGTTTGTTTGCTTCTGGACATGTTGGGTTGTACTGGATTCTGTACTCAAGCTGCAGAAAATTAATTTATTGAAACTCTGCTGCCTGATTTCATCAGGAGCAGTGATTGTGGTTTGAGAAACTTTGAGTGGGACCTTTGCTTGGACAGAATGAGTGTTCAGAGGGCTGTGGAGTTGGGTTTTGTGTGTAATTGCAAAGGGCTGCAGGAGTGGTGCCCACTGCCTTTCTGGGGAAGAGGCTTTGTGTTCCTGAAATTACTTCTGTTGCCTCTGCAATTCCCACTGCAGACATATGTCTTTCTTTCATCTCATGTCTTCCACAAATGATAGGGTTGGGTTTTCTGTAAAATACACATGTGGCTTTGTGACAGAGGAGTTGCAAGATTTGCTTTGTAGAAATAAGTTACTTGAGATCCTTAGATGAAAGCTGCTGTAGATGAGCTGTGTGTAAGATAAAATTATCACTGCTCACAGATTGGGACTTTGTCAGGGCCTTTAATCCCTGGCACCCTTCTTCATCTTCCTCTTTGACTTGCAGCAAAACAATTCCAATGAAAGGAGTTTTCAGAGCTCTCACCACACTTTCTTGTGCACCTTTGATTCACACCATTGTTTAAATAACATCTCAGTAACAACTGCAGTCCCACCTGGGAGAGGAGATAGTTGAAAAAGGTTCAATTTAGTCTTTTAACAAAGATTAGTGGCTGGAAAGGAGAAGGAGGTGCCTGCTTCATGTATCTCATGTCTGTGTGCTCTTCTGTCTTCTGAGGCTTCACACATGAGAGGGTGTGTAACTCAAGGCTTGTAGTGTCCTGATTTTGTCCAAACTCCATGATAACCATCTTGAAGAAGCTTTTCCATGTCCCATCAACTTTTTATGCTTAAAAAAAAAAAAAGGCTTTTTATGCTTAAAAAAGAATAAATCATTGAATAGCTGAAACCTTGCACAGTGGTGTGTCCTGCTGAGTTTAGGTTCTGCTCTGCAGTCTAACAAAGGAAACTGATATTTCCCCCTGCCCTCAGCCAACTGAGCACAGACTTGTGTTTGAGTATTTCTTCCCTTCTCACTGGGGGCCATTTTAATCCTCATTTTGGTAATTCTACCCCATTGTGCTCATAGCCCCTTCAGTTGCCTTTTTTTTTTTTCCCCTCCTTTTCCTTTACAATTGTGAGATGTTTTATATTAGCTTTATAGCCACAGGCTGCAGGGAGTTCAAAGACAAACTGCCACAGTATTCCCCCTGCTGCCTCTGACTGCCAAAAATTGCTTTCCTTCATGGTTTTCTCTCTTCTTCTTCCTTTGATTGAACTTTTGAGGAATCTGTTGCCGATGTCTGAAAATGAGATGTTGCTTAGATCATTAAGTGTATGTTTGAGCTCTGAATAGTGAGAGTAGCATGTTAGTTCTGTTCATCATTGCCTTAAATCTGTGGCAGAAAAAAGCCCAGACGTTTTCTGCCAAAAAATTGTTTCCATACCCATTTAAAGAAACACACTGCCAAAATCTGTAGCAGTTTAAGAGGAGACACCTGAAAGAAAGAGTTTAAAGATGCTGCTCTCCACCCTCATCTGCAGAGTAAATATCAGATTTCTGAACAGCAAAGCAGATTTCATTCCTGCCCCTCTGGGATGTGCATCTTTAGCTCTCCTTTGTGGTCAGCTGGAGCAGCAGGAGCACACAGACGTGAGCTGAGCTGTTCTGCTGGAGAGAGGGAAGAGCTCTGTCAGGGCTGCAGGGCTGAGAGTGTGCAGAGCCCTCCTTAAATCTGCTCAAAGGCACGTCCGAGTCGAGAGTGCTCGGAAAACTGGCACTCAGTGCTGTGTGTGTGCAGCCTCCTCAGCAGAGGGGCTTCCAAAGTCCCCAGGGCACCAAAACTGCTCTGCAGTGGTCCAGGTAGGCTCAGTGCCCTTCCTCAGTGCCCAGCACTGAGCAGACCCAGTTTCCTGAGCACCCTGTTCCTCTCTCGTGCTGCTCAGGAGTTCCTGGTTCCCCTTGTGATTGCCAGAGGTGCAGAACAACCCTGAATAGGTTGTGTGAAAGAAAGAAAAAAAAAAAAGGAAGAGGAATGCAGGAATGAAAAGAACCAGAATAGAATTCCCTTTATGTGATTTCATTTCATACTTTCTCTTGGTTAGATTTGGAGAGTTCTCTGTCCCAATAAATATGCTACTGTTAGGAAATACCACATCTGCACTACCAGAGAATTTTCTTGGAGCTTTTCCGCAGAGTCTGTGGAGAAAATACTCATTTTCTGTAGCTCTCTTGCCTTCCTCATGTTTAATCTCCAACAGCTTTTTTTGCCAGACTCTCTGTGCTCCCACTGTGCCACACAAAGATTCATGGATTTTATATCATATTTGGGCCAACTGAGACTGATGTGAAAGTTTGCTGTGAACCAAGGTGTGCATTAACAATGCATTAGTTCTCTTAGTGCACAATCTCCCAATGTTTTTCTTGCTGAAATAGGAGCAGTCCCATAGCCTGGTTTGATGGGCAGTTTTATCCAGGTTGGGATCAGAGCAAGCATGAAGCCCCAGCACTGCTCTCCCAGCTCTTTGGAACAGCTGCATTTTCTCCTGTGTCCCAGTTGACAAGACCTTGGGGGACCAGGAAAATGCAGATCCATTTCACTTTGCCTCAGAGAAGAGGAGAACATGTGGGCTAAGCATAAAGAAACAAAAGCCATTGACATTCCTGACCGTGTCTTGAGACTGAGAGGAGGCAAAAAAAAAATCAAAAAAAAATCAAGTGACTGGTGACTGCTAAGAAAGCTCCACTTTGTTGCCCAGCTGGAGCCAAGCACAGATGCAGAGGTGGAGATGCAGCTGTTGGGTTTGACAAGGAGTGAGCCACGTCCGCTTTCCTTGAGAAGCTGCAGGAATCTGCAGCCTGCAGCACGTGTGAGCCCTCCTGCAGCAGCCATCTGTTTGGCTCTGCTACAGCTACAGAGGGAGGTAAATTCTGCTTCTCTGTGGCCCAACACAATCAATGCTTCACTTCAGCCTTCAATTGCTCCTGCCAGGGTGGAGATTTATCACATCAGTGGAGCAGCCTGATGTTTTTACAGTGCTTGTAACACAGCCGAGGAACTGTGTGTGGAATCAGAGCTCTGTGCAGTGCTCAAGCAATAGGCATGGAAAAAGGGGCTACTTGTCTTTGCAACAGCTTGGTTAAAGCCAACGAGTGTTGCTCCATGATTTAGTGTCCTGATAGTCCAGGCACATTTCTGTAGATAATTTTGGCCCAGCAGATCACCCATGGTAGGAGCTCATCCATTCTGAGGCAGCAACCTCTTAAGTTTATCAGGGAAGAGACCTGTGGGTTCTCTGGTAAACTGGAATCAGAGAGGTTTTCTCTCTCACAAGAGGGAAAGTAAAAAGGGGATAGAAACTAGGGGAAAGTTGTTGTTGTTGGTGGGTTTTCCCCCTTTCACTGGCAGAGGTAAGTGAGGATGTGCTGCAGAGTCTCAGCCATTCTCCTGAGGATTTGGCTTTCTCCTTAGGAACCCTGGATCACAGCACAGCCATTACACCCTCAGGGAGGTGAAGGTTGTGCCATGGGAAGAGCTGCAGGAAGATCATATTCAAAATAGGAGTATAAAATACAGGAACTGCTTTTGGTCAGCAGAGTACCTCTCTCATCTGAAAGGCCAGCTATTTCCCAAAAGCCTGACTTCTTTGAGGAAGGCTCTGTGTGTGTGTGTGTGTGTGTGTGTGTGTGTGTCTGGGGGAGGAGGTTTTTTGCTGGAATTCAGTTCATCTGGCAAAGGTTATTCCATGGAGTTGAGCTCTGGTGTCGGGAGAGCTGGGCTTGGTCTCCAACACGGATGTGCTGTCTCTGGAGGAGTAGGACCAGAGGAACTCCCCAACATCAGAAGATTCTCTGGTTCTGTGTTGATGGCTCTGGCCCTCTGCCATGCTCAAAAGTCTTTTTGTCCTGGTGAAAGGATGGAGTGAAGTTTATTGTTGCCTAAAGACCAAAATATTTGAGTAAGGACCAGGCTGTAATGAATTACTGGAGACAATAAGAGGGCTTTTTGGGCTTTTAAAAAGGGTCTAAGTAGGAAGTGCACTTTGTGCTCATGCTAAATAAAACTTCTTTAAAGGATGTGTGAAGTTGTGCAAAACCAGGTGGTATCCAAATGGGACCAAGAAATGGCAAATGGCACACCATTTTGAGCACATCCCTTTAAAATCCATATTCCCCGAGGTCTTCTCTGGAGGCCACTGGGATGGGAAGCCTGACTGTTCCTTTTCCTGGTGCCAGGAATGAAACTTGAGCACAGGCTTTATGCACTTGCATCAAATGTGCTGAACCAAGTCCTGGCAGACCTGGGAGCTTTTATGTGTGGCTGGAGAACAGATTTGAAGCTGCCACTAAAACTCCTGAGCACAAAAGGTTTTCAGGCTGTGGAATTGTGTGAGCTTTGTGCTGGGAGCGTGGAGATAAGAAAGGGCTGGGGATACCCAGCTGCTAAAACCTGGACTTGCTGATGTCACAAGACAGGGCATCTCATTGTAAGCATTATTCCCTCTTTGCACTCCAGTTCCTCCCTCCACAGACTCAAATATCTTTTTGTTCCCCACCTCAGAAACCTGGGTGAGCTGATTGACAGGTTTGTGGCTGACTTCAAGGCTCAGGGTCCCCCCAAGCCCAACGTGGACGAAGGAGGAGCCGTCCTGCCCAGCTGTGCTGACCTCTTTGTGTACTACAAGAAGTGCATGGTGCAGTGCTCCCAGCTCAGCACTGGGGAGCCCATGATAGCCCTGACCACCATCTTCCAGAAGTACCTGCGGGAATATGCCTGGAAAATTCTCTCTGGAAACCTGCCCAAGTGAGTTTGGCTTCCCCAGTGCTGCAGACATTCCACTGGGGAGCAGATGATTTGTAAAGATAATTGATAAATACATCCTGGGGAGCACTTGTTTCCCTGTCAAACACCCCAGGTAGCAGCAGTATCACTCCATTTACTTTGTGGTTTTCTCCAAAGTTCAGTTTCTTGCACTGAGGAAAAAGCAGGAGAGCAAATGGGCAGTCACACATTGTTTTTCTTTCAAGGGCCCCTGGAGAACAGCTTCATATTTGGCTTTGATTAGCAGCCAGATTTGCAGTTTCTTGAAGTTCCTTTTGAAATGCCAGCCCAAGTCTCTTCAGAGAGGCCTGGCTTTCAGAATTGCTGCTTGGGTAACCAGTTCATCCTGTGATTCTCAGCTGCCTTAGCCCAACATCATCATATGGTGATTTGTAATGAAGGTGATTTACTTCTGTGATGCTAAAGTGCTTACCTGTACCTCCCTCTGCTCTGGAACATTTGATCTCTGTCTAAATAAAATATGTAGATGTAAATCTAGTGAAAGTACAGGAAATCATAATGAATTTGTACCAGTATGTGTCAGCATACAGGCTAAAGGTGCTCCTGAGATGTTGCCAAAACTCCAGTGCAGATAATTTTATTTGCTATTTACCATCTTCACTTTCTTTCCTTTGTAAACCTGGGAGCAGAAGAAATGACTTTGTGAAACCAGTAAAATCTTTCACAGATGGAAGGGGAGAGAGTTCCATCCAGACAAGTGGAAAGATAAATTTAATGTGTGTTCTCCATCAGACCTCAGTTGCATTCTTTATCCACGTTTTTTTGAGTGCTCCATTTTTGCTGTCCAAGATAAATATCACTGTCCTATTTTTTTTTTTTTATGGATTTGGATTATAAAGAGTTGAGAGGTAGGGAATTTCCTGCCTCTAAACTGCTCTGAGTCTTTCTTTGTTGATACATGAACGTTGATCACTGGAAGACAGTGGAGGGGAAGGCACATCTTCTATAATTTACTTTGTCGATACCATCAGCTTTTAAAACAGGTTGCCAAAGTCTCAAATGCATGTGGACAGCTGTTTAGTGCTGCAAAGATAAATATGACAAGTTTCCTGATAGTTCTGAGATTCTTCTGTAATCTTTAATTAGATTTTGAATAACTGGCAGTGAAGGTGAAGCTACCTGGGGAAGGTTGTGTTCCACTTGCATCCTAATCTATTTTCTTGTCAATGAGTCAGTTGTCCTTTGCTTGAAGGCCTGGTAAAAAGCTCTTTGTAAAATAAATTCCTTCACCAAAAGAGCAGTTGTGGGTTTGATGTCCTGTGTTGCACAGGGTGTTGGGCTTTGTGGCCATAAACCCTTTTTATGGCATTAAAATCCAGCAGTAATTTTGCACTCTGTGTGTCTGTACCCCCCAAAACCACACAGGTTTCATCTGCTGGTTCGTTGTTTGTTTTTTTTTTCCAGGACAACCAGCAGCAGTGGTGGGCTCACCATCACAAGTTTGCTGAAAGAAAAGGAAGGCTCTGAAGTAGCAAAGTTTACTTTAGAAGAACTCTGCCTCATTTGCAGCATCCTGAGTACTGCAGAATATTGCCTGGCCACCACCCAGCAGGTCAGTTTTCCTCTGAGGGAGCACCCAACCCCTCTTCTGTGCTGCTTTGGAGAGCCAAAAGTGCAAAAATATCCATTGATTATTGAGCTCTACATTATTCAGTCTTTATATCAAAGAAAGAAAAGTATTGATTTTGCCTTTTCCACCTGAGAAAAGTAATTTACTTGTAATCTTGCTTTGCAGCATCAGTTTTGGGTTCAATCCTTTTCTGCTTGTTACGTAATTTGTTTTGGATTGGGGACCACAATTTTTTTTTTTTAAAGAAGACTCTCAGTTCATGATCTCCCCTTCACAAATACAAGCACAACATGAATTCAAAATACTTTTGGGAAAATACTTGCATGAAATATTGGGGCAATGTGCAGTGGAGAGAGGAGGGATTTATGCTGATGTGATTTGCAGCCGCACTGCTCGTTACATTCAGGTGCTTCCAAAATGCCATGGGTCAGCAACGAGCTGTGATGTTTGGCTGCTTCCAGGCCTCTCCACCACTAGGTCTGGCAATCCTCCTCCTCCTCCTCTGCAGTTTGGGCACAGGCAGAGTGTTGAGAAACATCTTTATTAGCAGGACAGATGCCACAGTGCTAAGCTAGTACGGTAGCATGTCATGCTAGAGTTACATATTTGACCTTGGAGCTTTAATTCTTTGAGGACGTGGAGCCACCATGGCCCATCCTGGCAGATCAACGGGTCTGGGATGCCAGGAAGGAAAGATTTCCAGTGTCACTGGATGAGTTTTGGGTATAGTTTGGTCACAGATTAAGTTTTAAGAAGCTGACCTTTGCAGGGCATAAGTTTTCAAGAGCGATTATTTCGAGTTAGAAACCTGATCTCCCTGTTGCTTGTTTTGTTTCCCAACAGTTGGAAGAGAAACTCAAAGAAAAAGTGGATGCAAGCCTAATGGAGAGAATCAACCTGACAGGAGAGATGGACACTTTCAGCATGTATGTTCTCCTCCCACAATTATCCACCATCCCCTTTTGTCAGCCAGATGGTGCTGGAGTAATAACAATCCCAGGATCCCAGGATCCACCCAGATCCACAGCCTGGGCACAGGCATTTCCCTGGTGAGGGAATGGTATCCTCTGGCTGCTCCAAGAGCAGCAGTAGTCCAGGCTTTAGCTGCTCCCTGTGGTCCAAGCCAAAGGAACAAGAGCACTGGAAAAGGGAAAGGAAATAGTGAGTTTCCATTTGAAACATCATTTGCATCTTGGCAGCTCTGCGAGGTGGCTGTTACATTTCAAGAAAGGAAGCTATTTCAGTACATTCCTTCCTGCTTTGACTTCCCCCTGTTAATCAGCAGCCTTGTCAGTATGATCAAACCCCATTTCAGATGACATAAAAGACCGATCCAATCTTATATTTGGGGATTATAATTGAGAGAAGATTATCATTCATTAAAATAACTTTTCGTGTAACGGTGCTAAAAATATTCTGTTCTAACATCCCTTCCTCTCCACCCCTGACAGACAGATTGAATATTTTTTTTGAGAAGAAAATTGAGGCAAAAGTTGTTTTGCCTCATATCAGACAAAAGAAAATCTTGGCAAGACTGGAAAAATAATCCCTATCACTAGCTCCCCCTCTCCTAAAAACTAAGATTCAGCCCAGATAGCAGTAAGATGTTTTTTTCAGAAGACTTCCTTCCTGTGATTCCTCTCCTCCTGCAGTGGATGGGATCCCACTGAATCTCCATCCAGCTCTTTCACATGGTCTCAGGCTCCATTCCAGGCTGCAGAGACTCCCTTCCCTTCAGGCTGTTCTCAGACCTTTTTAAGAGTGAATCCCTGCCTGAAATCCAGCCTTGCTGTGTCCACTCAGCCCAAGTAAGCAAGGTGGCAGGGAAGAAGAAACAAAATGTGCCACACAATGGGATTTTCTTAACATGGGCAAGTGGAGGATGACTTTTGCCAGCAGGAACCAGCAACCTCGAGTGGCTGCTTGGTCTCCACGGTGCCTCATGAGGTGGTTGGTCCCAGACAGGCAATGTGAAGTGTTTTGGAAGTTATTTAATGTATAATTCACATCTGCTGTTTTGGACAGCTTTAAAGTCCAGCTGACAGGGCTGATATATCTTGTAACAAAGGCTTTTAATTGACTTTCATTCTGTTCCAGTTGAGAGGGCTTTGTCCAGCCTTCTGTCAGTGTAATCAGAGCCATAAACCTCTCTGGCACTCGCTTGTTCAGCATCAAACAAGTTGTTTCTTGTGGGATTTGATGTCTTGTTAGGCACAGCCATAAAATAAGTGATAAAACACTGTTTATGTACCCTGGGAAGTGTTTCTTCCTTCAGAGAAAGGTGAGTGCAGAACCACCCCAAATGTGTAGAAGAGGAGGGTTTTATCCCTGGGGTGACAAAGCAGTTTCTTTAGGGAAAGTGGGAGAAATGATGAGCTCTTCTTAAAATTCAACCAAAGAAAAATTCTTGTAATGTAAAGCCAGGAGTCCTTCATTCCCACCTCCTGCCCTGTGAGATTGTGGGCAGCATTCAGAGAACCCTTGAAGTGCTGGGCTCACTCTAGTGAGGATTTGCTGTACTGGTACTGTACTGCTCCTTTATGGCCTCAGCTTCCTGGTCCATCCCTTCTGTGCATGTCAGGGACTTTGTGAGGAGTCACCAATTGCTGTGTGCTGCCTGGGGTGAGGATTTGAAGTATTTTCCTGCAGAACCAGGCTCCAAACCCTCTTGGCATGTTGTGATCTTTTGTGCTCCCAACACACTTCCTGCTGCACTGCCATCCCTCCACAGCAGGTGTTTATCTTGAAGGGCAGACAAATGGGTTTCTCTCCCTGTTTGCAAACTTCTGGCTTTCAGGTGAGAGCCTGCACTTGGTGACCCAGCTCTGACAGACTCCTGAGCGTGGACACAAGTGATGGAGCCACTTTCCATCCACTCAGAGCTTTGTGTTTCTCTTTGGTGCTGAACCACAGCTCTTCCCTCCCAGTCAGTGGCAGCAGTGCCCTGCAGGAGTCAGCTGTGTCCACTGGGTGGTTATTTCAGTCTGGCTCCCTTGGCCTGGTGGAATCCCCCAGGGAGGGGATTCTGTAGTGTCCAGCAGCAGCAGAGGCACCAGCAGAAACAGTCACGGGCTTTTTTTATCCCAACTCAAGTTTTAGATCATGTAACTTGAAGCCTGGAGTCACTTCATCTCCCATACTAATTTTTCCAACTAGTTTTGGATGAGTTTGCCTTTACAAACAAATTAATTGCTTTGAAGGAAGTCTTTTACTCTGCATCCTGTTCCAGACTTTATGTGCTGGAACTGTAGGAAAGGGAACAGGACACCCTTCTGGGTCGTGATGAAGAACAAAGCTCAGGTCAGAATTAAGTGTGGGTGACACCATATTTTGGTAAGGAGGTGGACACAAAGAAATTCTGAGCAGTGAACCCCAGAGTAGCATCCAGAACTTTGCAAAGACAATGAGGGGGAGGAAAAATGGTTTGAGGAAGCATTGCTCAGATTTCTCACAGTCCTGTGATTCTCATCTGTGCTCATCATGAGAAAGAGCAAAAGTAAAATGCACTTCTTACAAATATAATCCTGGGGTTGTAAACACACGTCTGTGGCAGATTTAAATTTGACACTGTTTTTAAAAACTGTGCTTAGTGAAACAGAATCAGTTATTCTAACAGAAGCTGTCTGCAGTGGGAATGCTGGTTCTGTGCCCCTGAGGGGGGTCTGAGCTGCTGCAGGCTGAGTTTCTCAGCTGTTGTTTTAGGATCAGTTGCACCTTTATGCACACCATAACATGGTGGCCTTAAATATGGCTCTAAGCACTATTGTGCTGTTAAAAAAACAAACAAACAAACAAAAAAAGCAACAAAAAAAACCCTGAAGGGGGAGGGAGGGAAATATGTTTGACTAATGTGTCCTTTGGTCTGGTATATGTCTCAGGAACTCAAACAATGGATGGCGGCAGTCCTAGACATAGTGTAAATAAGACATCTGCCTTCATCTTCACACATGGGAGACACAGAACTCATGCAGATGTCATTTTTAAAATCCCCTCTACAAGTTCCTGTGAGCAGTAGAATATTGAGTGTGAATAAATGGAGAGATGATAAAATGTTGGTGTTACGCAGACTGGATTGAATTTGAAGCTGAATCCCAGTCTGGGCTTGATACTTGGGGATTTCTCCTCTTCATCTGCCACCTTTGATCCCCAACCTCTGATTTGTGTTAAACCAGAGAAAGGTCAACTGCAGAAACATCCTCTCTCCACTGAAGCTCCCTGCAGAATTTCCCAGCCTCTCCTCAGTCCAAGTTGTAGCCGTGTGCATTCACATCATAGTGCTACCGTCAGCCAGTAGAGGATTTTCCTCCTCTCACAGTCAAATACTCCAGTTCTGGCACTCTGTTACTCAGTATGATTCTAAAACTCATGCTTGATTCTATTTTTTTTTATTTTTTTTCTCGTTTGCAGTGTGATCTCCAACAGTATCCAGCTGTTAGTGCAGGACCTGGATGCAGCCTGTGACCCTGCCCTGACTGCCATGAGCAAGGTAGGGGTGGGTTTGCAGGAAGAGGTCACCCTAAGGTCCATGTGGAGTTCTTGTGTGCTTTGATTGCTTGATTTCACTACTGATATATTCTTTTACTCTGATTTTTTTCTTGCTTTTTAGAGCAGCAATTGCTATATTTATAAATATATCCTTCACTCCAAACCCTCTTATTATTCAGATTAGAGTTTTCAGGCTTTTTGTAGCACATTAAAACCTACAGACAATGAAATACATTCAGTAAGTACTCGAGGCTTTTTCTTTCCACTCCCAATGCCAGTGAGAGCATTTAAAATTGGGAAAACTTTTTTGTTAGTGTGAAATTTCAAATACACCTTCACGTTTGCTCTCCCCTTTGTCTTCTTTGGCAGGGAGTTTTACCAGCCTGCTTGTTTGGGGCTCTTAAATGGAGGTACTCAAATGGAGGTGATGTGGAATTGAGATTGAGCCTTATTGCTTCTGTGATCCTCTCAAGGACATATGGAGCCATTCCTGGAGAGGCCCCTATGGCTGGAGCTTAAGGATTTTGTTGCAGTTACACTGCTGGCTTTTATACATTTGAAATACAGAGCTGTGTTTTCTTGCCAAAGTATTGTGAAAACCCAGACTGCTTTAGACAGAGGTGAAGACAACAAAAGTGGATTGAACTATTTTTTTTTAATTAGAAATATTAAACATAGAGCTCCATTTTTGTAGGATCAACACACTGTCTCGCTGCCATGAATTTTAATAGCTTTCTGCTTTATGATGTATTCCAGCTGTAACCAGCCCCACCACCCCCAGCTAATATTTGAAGTGGAATGCAGCTGGTAATAGAGCTTGTACAGGTTCCAAATGGAAAGAGGATTTTTTTGCCCAGTAAAATAACAGCACTAGGAAGGGCTCGGCACTTCAGGTGTTGCCTGTGTGCTGTGGCAGTCCCTCAGATCTCCTGAACCTACAGAGTACAGTAATATTTGAATCACTGAGCTCTGGCTGTTTATACCCAAGTAAACCACAACCTTGAGAAAGCAGCAGCTGGTAGGCCATTTATTTTTGTCTTTGGAACACTGGTAAAATGCAGCACATGTGATGGGACTGATGATATATAAACAAGTTTAAGTGTTATGAAATTAGCTAAATAAATACTTGTCACTTGTGCACACACTCCACTATTTGCATCAGACACAGTCTCTTTTATGTGATTTTTATTAGACCTGGATTTGGTGCAAGAGGGTTTTTTCCTTCACTCTCCTCCTCCCTTTCCTTCAGGGCTGGGTTGTTACTTTGACACTTGAATAAGAAATGCATGTAATTATTTAAACACAGAGTTAGTATTTGGAAATGTAAAATTTCAGCCTATATTAAAGAAATAAGGATTGTGTGGCTGATCCATTCCAATTTTGCTCTCTCAAGACCCATACTCCATTAGGGCTCTTTTTTTGTTTAGCTTCTTTTCATTTACTTCACTCTGGTGTCCTCCAGGATTGAACATTCCCAGTCCTTTGTTGGAGTCTGTCTTTGGGGTTTTTTTTTCTTTGCAAAAATGTTCAGGAACTATGGAGGTAAATTATGAAATGCTTAAACCTCTCAATCCACTTTGGCTGCAGGCCACGTTGAGAGATTTAACACAGAAAACAGCATAAGGAATATTGCTTTCAGCTGGGAATGTTGCTTGGCTTCCATGATTCTTTACTTTGTGTGTTCTGAAGGAAATGGTACATGCTGAGAAAGCCCCATATTACAAAATTTGTAGGTGATAATCCTTACTCAGACTTTACAGCAGGTGTAGAATGGTTAAACGTGGCTGTAGGACAGGGAGCTGGGATGTGAGTGGGAGGGGAATTCTCCCTAAACCCCCTGTTGTGATATTCTGGATAACAAAGAACTGTTAATGTGTTTGTACTGATCTGTAGCAGGCACTTCCATTGCCTGGTGTGCTTCCTTTTTAATCACTGGGATGAGGGAATTGCTAATCTGCACGGGATATTTTTGCCCCAATTAAGTTTATGGCTTGCACTGGGTAAAGCTTGATTTACTTGCTGAATTAAGCATCGATTTATGTGTAAAACTGTGCCTGTAAGTGGGGCTGGGGGACATTTTAGTGCCTCATGTTGATCTCTTGCTGGCTTTTTACATTTTCCTAAAACCTTTTGGCACAGCTGCAGCTCTGTGTCCTCACAGCCCAGTGGACAGCAGCGAGCGCCTCAACGCCGGCCTTTAATCATTTCTCCACTCCACACACAGCAAACCCCGAGAGCAGAGCAATCAGAGCTGCCAGCCACTAATGAAAAGCCCCCAGGAGGGTGTTTCAGCCCTGGAACCCTGGGCAGAGTGTGGCAGTGCCCAGCTCGTGTCCCCAAACACGGGGCCAGCAGCGCTGTCTGCTCCCACAGCTCCTGCTGCCCTTCCAGCCCTTCCTGCAGGGATCAGGGCAGCAGGTGCCCAGTGTGGAGCCTGCAGAGGAGGAGCTGCCAGTGGGATGCTGCTGGGAATAGGGAGAATCAGAGATTCTTTATCCTCTGCTCAATCATGAGGCAGCACCTTTGCTGGAGATCCAGGGCTGGACACAGAGGAGGGACCTGGTGGCTCTTTGGGGACACAGGAGCACTTTTGAGCCCCTGCCATTCCCAAGAGGCAGCACAGCTCTTGTGAAGTGCCCAACCAGCCCAGTTTTGCTCAGGGTTTTTCTTTCCTCCTGCCTGTTTTAACCTAAACCCTGTGTTTTGTTGTGAGACCCAGAAGGTAGCCCCAGGTCTCCCAACCCTTGCAGACACCTCGTGTCCTCCCAGCCTGCAGGTGCCTTTGGACTTCTCCCTTTCAGTGAAATCTCACTGCTCCTGTTCCTTGGACTCATTTCCAGCTTTTGTATGTAAACTATGTGGATATCCCAAGAAAAACATAGGATAAGGGGAAAAAGAGGAATAAATTTAAAAAGACAGGAACAAAGCTTTACCAGCAGAGTTGGGCTCATATTTCTTTTGATGACTTTTCAGTATGTGTGCTATTCCTTTCTCTACAGCTACTGGGTGTTTTTTTTTGGGTGAAACACACCCACATCCACACACACACACACACACACAAAAGGGCTATTTTTACTGTTCATGCTTTAAAGGTTTGGTTGTAAAGTATTGCTTTTGGAATGATGACCAACAAAATGAAAGAGCTACTGTTTCATTGTTGGTGCAATAATTCAGCTCAGCAGTCCCTTCCCACTTTCTGGCTGCTCCCACCCCGTGGGGATGGTGTGTGAGTTGGGTGAGGATTGCTCTGTCAAGAAGGGAATGTGTGAATCCATCAGGGAGGAAGGCACAGAGCATTTTGTTTGGATAAGACCAGTGCCATGAGGAGTAGAAAAGCAGCTCACCCCTGGCAGGGAACTGGAGCTGTGTCAGGGGAGGGTTAGGTTGGATATCAGGAAAAGGTTCTTCCCCAGAGGGTGCTGGGGCACTGCCCAGGCTCCCCAGGGAATGGTCACAGCCCCAAGGCTGCCAGAGCTCGAGGAAAGTTTGGACAATGCTCTCAGGGATGCCCAGGGTGGGATTGCTGTGCAGGGTTGGGAGTTGGACTTGATGCTCCTTGTGTGTCCCTTCCAATTCAGGATATTTTGTGGCTCTGTGAAAACCTATGGAGCAGGTGATGAGAGAGAGATCCCTTCCAGCCACCCAGCTGATGTGAGATCAGCAGGCTGGGGGTTGGTTTGTTTGGTTTAAATAAAGACAGCTTTAGTGGGACATGTGTAGACTCAGACACTGTGGTTTTGCAAAGAATTTGGCTTCTCTTTCCTGCTAAGTCACTTAGGCTGCCTGTTGTTTGGATGGAATTGAGTCAGCTGAGTTTCAGGGGGCAAAGTGGCCATATTAAATTAAATTAAAACCAGAAATAAAAAAGCTTTATTTGCAAAATCCAGAGCTTGAGAAAACAAGTTTGAGGACAAACAGCCCCTGAAAGGAAAAAGCTCATCTTCCATATCTGCCCAGTTTCCTCTCCTGATTTCCTATGAGTTTTCCTCCTGTCTCATCTCCAGCATGAGGAACAGACCTCCAAAGAGTTATTGGGAGAACACTGCAGAGTTTTGAGCAGCAGCAGAACTGAGACTGCTTTTCTTGTGTTCCTCCATGAGACTCTGGTAGATACTTGAGGCCAGGCCAGACCAAATCACCTCTTTTTTGGTTTTTCCACTTGGCTTACACCTGGAGTGCCCTGTGCACTGCAAACAAGGCTCAGAGAAAGTCAAGAGAGCCACACATCTGGCTCACAGGGGCTGTTCTCTTGCAGTTCTGCTGAGAATAAATGAAAACAAAATGGGAGGTTGAGTAACTCTTCTTGTTTTGTACTTTTTACATGCATTTGGAAGAGCTGGACTTGGGCATCCTGGCTTGTACACCAGCAGTGTTTTCAGTGAGCAGTGTAGAGTGCTTTGGACTTTAAGACTTTCTACCTCTTCCATCTATCTGTCATCAGTCTCACCAGTATTAAAGTCTTGGCTGCCCTACAGGAATCCAGACTTTGCAAGCTTGCAGATATTTTCTCAAATGCCTGTAATCAGGATTTATACGGGCACTTCATCCCAGCAAACTGGAAACAGTTAAATATTAAAGCAGCCTGGTGTGCTCCAAAGGCTTTTTTAATCCTAGTGGTCCCCATTTGTGTGGGTTACTGGTCACAGTCTCTGCTCTGTTGCAGAATGGGCTGCTCTGGGTTTTCTTTATGTCCTCTTGTGGAATGGTTTTGCCCAACCACTTTAACGATGAAGAGCTTGACCTTGGTGGTGAATTACAGAGGCAATCTCTAAATGATTCCTCAGAGATCCCCTGGCAGGAAGTTTGTACCATTTCCTGTACCTATTGCTTGAATCCTAATGAATTCAGCAGTCATTTTTGGTTGTTTTTTCCCCTTCGTGCAGATGCAGTGGCAGAACGTGGAACACGTCGGTGACCAGAGTCCTTATGTCACCTCAGTGATCCTCCACATCAAACAGAATGTCCCCATCATTCGTGACAACCTGGCCTCCACAAGGAAGTATTTCACCCAGTTCTGCATAAAATTTGCAAAGTAAGTTACCAACATGCACAGTTTGTCCAGGTCATCCCATAAAACAGTGTGATGATCACTGGGTGTTGTTTGTCAAGTGCAGAAGGTTTTGGGTTGGGCATCTTTAAAAGACTTTGAATTTCTGACTTTAGACACGATTCTTGCTTGGGGAAAACCTACTTTTCTTCTGTGGGGCTTCCAGGTACTGAGAAATTTGCCTCAAAATAACGTTAACAATAAGCACTGTAAGGAGTGTGAGGAGTACGTGCTACCTTCACAGCCTAAAAGCTGCTTTTCTGTGCAAAAATAGCTCAGTCAGGAGGGGAAATTCACATTTAAATGTTGGAGGCTATTAAGGCATCTTCCTGGCAAGTCACTTAAAGTTGAGCAGCATGAAAGAAGTGGCAGATGAGACAGAAATACCCCTTGCTGCTGGATTCAGGGTGGACATCCCAACTTTCACCTCTGTGTCTGAAACAAAAATTCAGTTTTTGGGAAGATACTTTGAGCTCTTCCCTGCTTGCCTGTGGCCAGCTGAGCTCCACATGGCAGTGCCCCAAGAAAAACCCTCAGGAGGGCTGTGCCAGTTGTAGCTGCTGCTTTTGGTGTCGCATGTGACCGTGCTGGTGGACTTGTGAGCAGTGGCGTGCGTGTCATGTGTCACTCTAAAATACCTTAACGTTTCATTCATCTCTGATAAGGTAATCAGCCTGAAATAAGCTCTGTGGCCTGGCAGGGACTGTGTGGGTTGGAGACTGGAGCAGGGTGGGATGCAGGAGCTATCCTGGGAACTGGGAGCTTTCACAGCAGGGAGGCCTGGCCAGAGAGTTTCATCCCCCTCTCTGTCTCAGGGTGCTCATGAGTTTGAATTAAGGAGCAGTTACTGATAAATCATGTGATGATGTTGCCCATAATCACTGTTTGAAACGCTGTCTCTGTGAGAATTCATTGCATGAAAACTTTCTGTGTGGTTACACTTGAATTTTATGTGATAAATAAAACCCCCCATTTATTCAGCTGTTCACAGCACACTCTTAATACCTCAGCTTAGTTGCCTCCCTTTTAACTTTATTGCTAGGCACATACCAAGTAAACTCCAGATGAAACAGCTCTCAGATTTGAGTGAAGTTCTCATCTGAGTGTCCTCATCCCTGAGCACAGAAGCCACTGCTCTTCTTCAAAAACGTTTTTTAAGACAAATGCAGCTCTGATCTGCAGCACATTAAAATTAAGACACAATCCTGAACTCACTGTGCCATGGATCAGGTGAAGAAGGGAAAAATGGATTCCTGAAGACTAATTTTGCTGGATCTATACAACTTGGTGTCAGGGAGAACCAGCCCAGTGGTGAGGGAGAACCGATCTCCTTAAAAGTCATTTTAATGCATACAAATATTTGTATTTTTGAAACTCTGAATTCTTATGGAGTATGCTGGCTGGGCCAATATAAATACCTGGCCTTTTGTGTGCCCTACAATGCTGAAAATCCTTTTAACAGTCCTTGTGCTTCTCCACATGTTAATGCCTGTGTCTTTGTGAGCTGCCACTTCTCAGCTCTAATGGATTGTATAAAGCATGAGTGTTGAGTTACAGGACCACAGGGGAGAAGGCAGCTAAAGTCACTAAATTTAAAACAGCGGGATCTGAGCCAAGTCTGGAGAGAAGAAAAATGGCCATCAGAAATTGCATCAATCCTCTAACCTAATTTGTCATTTTTGCTTTGTTTTGACCGATGTGTGAGCGGTGCTCCCTGGGGACGGGAGCTGCCCTCGGCCTTCCGGGAGGCACTGGCAGGCAGGGTGGGGGGCTCAGCTCTCTCTGCACCTTATCCTTTGAAATCAAACCCCATGGCAGCAAAGCCGTGGCTGCTCTGCTGGGATGTGTTTGGGAAGTCTGTGACCTGACCTCAATGAGGAAGAGATTAGAACTGAGAGACAGGAAAAACAAACAGTTCTCCCCCTTGCCGGGGAAGCGGCTCCTCCGTTCCCAGCAGCCAAGTGTGGTGGGTGCTGTGTCCTTCCAGGTGCTGCAGCTAAAAAGTGAGAGGAGTTTGGGGGGAAGAAGGTTGTCATATGGAGGCTCCTGGAGGTTTCAGGGCTGAGCTCAGCCTGGGCAAGGGCTGGTCACCACCTTGGTAGAGCAAAACCCTCCCTGGCTGCAATGACTCAGCGACACCAGAACCTTTGAGGGGTGTCCTGCAGTAGCTCAGACAGACAGACAGACTGTGGTTGCATGTCTGTCTGTGCATCCCTCAGCAAGGCATTGTGTCTGATGCATCATCAGTGCAGGGGATTAGGGAAGGCTTTGGCAGAGCCACTCCCGTTGGATGGGAGCCTCTCAGATGCTGTGGTTTCTCTGCTTTAGGTTCCTCATCTGCCTTGCACTGCTTTGTTATTACACTGGGGACTTATCTGCTTCTAAGGAGGGTTTGCTGGGTTCAGTTTTATAGCTGAAGCTGTAAATGAATTCTGGCATCCAATCTAGCTGTGATTGTGCAGGGAGTAGAGGCATTCAGAGCACAGAGCCTCATGCAGAGCACTACCCCTGAACATGCACGTATTATTCACATCAGGATTGCCTGCTGTACTCTGAGAGCATCAGGCATCGAGTCCAGCCTAGGCAAGAGGCTCTAGTGCATTTTTCTGTTAAGTGCAACTGCTCTTGATGGTCTCTGCTAGTCCAAAAAAAAAAAAAGAAAAAAATTCCAGAGCAGCCCTTGGCTCTTACAGTTTGTCTTGTCTGTCCTGCTGGAGTTGGGAAGCTGTTTCCAATAAGGCAGCGTGAAATAAGAGGCATGTGGGGATGGAAGGTCGCTTTACCCCTCTGCACTGATGGTGGGTGGCCATCCAAAGGGGCCTGGGAATTGTTTCATGCAGGGCAGAATGCTGTCTATGGGAGATTGTGTGCTTATATAGAAAAGAAGATTAAAACCAACAGGCAAAGGGGAGCCTTGGGCTGCCAGTCTGCCACCCTGCAGAAGGAAAGCTCACCCTGTTTCTCAAACACAACATGAGCTTTAGCTCCATGCCTGACCTTGCAGAGGGAGGGACAATTGGATCTACCTACACTATCAAAGGCACAATTAATTTCTTGCACTGTTCTGCCAGCAGTGAGCTGCTGCATCCAGACCTGCTGCCAATTTATCATTTTGTAGGATCACCTAAGCTCCAGCTGTGCTCATCACTCTCTAATTGCCCTCTGGGAATTAGTTATGGACCTGAAAAATGGACTTTTAAAACAGATAGTTTAAGTCTGCACTGTAATGCTTTTGTGCAAGAGGAGACAGGGCTTGTTTTCCTCCTCCTCCTCCTCTTTCTGTTTCATTGCCAAGGTTGTTTCTCTGGTGGCCAATTTCAAAGCTGCTTGGGGCAGCCCAGTAGCTGGTTCTCAACAGTAGTTTGAAATTGCTGTCCTTGACACCTCTCCAGGATAAGATGATTCACTGAGAGAGGTAGTGACTGTGTCTGGGGGAAGGGAAGGAACCTTTGCTTGTGAGAGCTCTTCCTTGAACCATTCCTTTGGGTTTGCTCAGCAGCCATGCACGCTGCGTGCCTGAGCTACACTTCTGTCATTCTTCTGTGAGAAAGGATGAGAAATAAATGTCCTGGCTTGGAAAACAGGTGGCAGGGCAAACAAGATGCTGTCCGTGCTCCTTGCTTCGTGGGGAGGAAACAAATAGCTTAACAGATGTAAGGGGGAAACCACGCTGAATTTAGATCATCATCATGAACAGCCTCAGCCCAAAGGACAGAAACTCACTTAGGACAGAGCCATTAAAATCTAAGACTGCCACCAGGTCATGGACAAGTCATGGAAATGTGAGCCCTGCAGGCATTCAGCCAAAGGAGGGCACATGAAAGAGGCAGAGTGCATTAAAAACAAGGCAGCAAGAGGAAGTCTTCTTCAAGTGCTGTGGTCCTGACAGAGTTTGTTGCTCATGCAGCTCCTGAGCTTTCCTGATGCTGCTCCTTGGTGGAGTAGTTGGGCAGGAGCTTGTCCTGCAGGTGCCCAGCCAGTGCTTTTGCTGGGAGGGAGCATCTGCTTCTCCACTGAGGAATGGAACTGCCTCAAATCAAGAGGCAAAAGGCTAAAACCAAAGCTGATGCTCTGAAGTGGTGAATATTGGGCTTCCATCCTCACTAAGCTCTCCATGGTTGGGCAGTCTTTTTTCTGAGTCTGAAGTCCATGACAGTAAAATATGGTAATGGTGTTTTCCTTTTCACAAAACTTTTTCTTGTCTTGATTGTTTTGGCCAGGAGCTTTCTGGAAGGGTGCCTCTGTGTGAGTGTCCAGGGCCCAGCAGACCTCCAGCCTTGGCTGCACCTCAAGTTCAGTGTGTAATATGCATGTTATGGAATTACTTGTGTGCAGGAAAATGTAGGTTCTGGATACAGTTAATACACTTCCACTCATGGACAGTGAGACTAATCCTGGTGTGTTGCTGTTTTTATGATGCACAATAGTTTATTTGCTGGCCTTGTACTGTAATACTTCTTATTTAGTTTATAGCAATTTATTTACCTAGAGTATGTGTGCAGCTTCTCAATGAACTTTGAGATTAGGAGAGATTAAAGCAAAAGAACTGTGCCTAGGGATTGGGACTTTTTATTTAGTGTATTTAACATGTCTGGAATCAGCTTGGGAAGCTGTCACTCAGGATGTCTGTGGAAGCCCTCCTGGTTTGGTTCTGCATGCTTTGTCACCACAGAAGACTGTCTGACTGCAAATATTCTGATGTAATTGTGTCATTTTTGTATCTCTCCTGCAGCTCCTTCATTCCCAAGTTCATTAACCATCTCTTCAAGTGCAAACCTATCAGCATGGTGGGTGCTGAGCAGGTAAGAAGAAGTAGGTACATTGACTGTCATATTTGATGGCTTTTGGGTTCAAGAAATTGAGGCTGGGCCCCTGCTGCTCTGTGAGGGTGAGATTTGGGAGAGGCAGGGTTTCATCTGCACATCGAGCTTATTAGCCCTGTGGGCTCATAAAAGTAAAAGGAAAAGCAAAAAAAAGCAGGATCATCCCTAATGGGACTGCCATGAACTTCAAATGGGTGCCTTCAAAGCTGCTTGGGTTTTAGGCATCAAAGATGGTTCTGAGCAGTGTCTGCAAAATGAAACAGGAGCTTTACATCAAAACCTTGCTCGTCCTTAATGGAAAGCAAATGAGTGAAGCTCAGTGATGAGCAATAACCTGAGAGTGATTAAAGGGAGTCTTTTTTAAATAAGCTTCTAAAGTGATTAACCAGCAGTGGGCTTGTGTCTAATGTTAAAAGGTTTTAATGTTCCTGTATGGGAATAACAGGCTCAATTTGCTTCTCTAAAGCAGACTGGGAGGGTTTTTATTAGGCTGATTCCCAGTGAATACATCTCATTAGGAGTAGGACATAACTCCCTGGGGCCAGGGGTACAGAGGTCTCAGCAGCTGATCTCTCTCTCTGCATCGTGTAGAACCCCAGTTCCTTTAAAATCTTTTGAACCCCCCATGGTCACCCACCAACATCTTTCCATGCCACTTTGTCCTCACTGGTACAAATGTTGCTGGGGGATACATTTTCCTGGCCTTTCTGGCCCTACACAGAGCTTTTCCTGCTGTTTGCTAATAATTATGGTTGGAATATGGATACTGGGGTGGTATTTATGGAGGTGTTCAGTGCAGGGAACAAAACCTGTGGGGTTTTGCTTTCTGTGTTTTCTTCTCTGACTTAACAACTCTCCATCCCAGCGATCTTTGGCATGAGTTAGCAATGCCAGGGACCTGGAATGTGAAACAGGGGAAAATGGGGTGAGGAGACAGAGCCTGCAAGAGCTGTGCCTGTGGGAAAGGCTGCAGAGTGTGCAGAACTTCTGTTAGCCATGAGAGAGTTTATATTGGAAAGATGTGAATTCCCCAGCCATGGAAATATCTTCCATCTCTGGGATCCCTGGTAGACACACAGGAATCCAGCTATGGCAGCCTGAGCTGTGGTCTCCAGCAGCCTGGGGTGCTCAGAGCTGCTCATCTGTGCTGTGGTTTCCTGGCTCCCCAGGAGGAGATTGATGGCATTGGTTGTTCTCATGCCATGAGAAGGCAGCTCCCAGCAAGGACACGCTGAGCAGATAACGGGGTCCAGATTGCAGCCAGCCTGACCTGCCTCTCCTCTTCCTCCACAGCTCAGCCTTTGTGTTCCTTTCAATTCCCACGTGTGCTGAATCCAGTGTTCACATTGCTGTGGTCACTGCTGGGGTTCTGCAGTGCCCACAATGCCGTGTGTCCCTCCAGAACGAGCTTCCAGCAGCTCCATTTTTGAGGAAATGCTCTGGGTGTGCTGACAGCCCAGTGGGCTTTCACACTCACTGCTGTCTAAATAAACTGTGCTGCCCTTCCTCTAGTTTGATTTCAAATTTCTGTTCTTCACTGGTCTTGTGTCTTCAGACATCCTTTGTGCAATCAGAGGAGTGTGGTATTCAGGATAATTTTGCTCTAAGGAGCCCTAACCCAGAGCATTTTGTCATCAGACAGTGCTGCTCTGTCTGGGCTCAATTTCATGGCTGCTGCTTATTTATTTGCTGGGGTAGTAACAAACAACATCCAGGCTGTGAGCAGTTCTCAGTGTAGCTGCATTGTGTGAGTTTTTAAGGAAAGAAACTCCAATCAAGTGGTTGAGTAAAGGCAGAAAACCTGACCCTGTGGGTGGCTGGGTGCAGGAGGAAGCGGGGTGTTGGTTCATTTGACCTCGGTACCTAAATCATGGTACAGCTCCAGGTAATCAAGATTGTTTCACTTTATCCTGTTGGGAAGAGGGACTGGAAATCAGTGTCTGATGTGCCAGATGTTGGGCTGCCATAAGTCATTTCCAGTCAGCAGAGCAGTGCTCTGTTAAAATCAACCACAATGCTGATGTGTAGCCACAGGTGATCGTGTCTCCTGGAAGTGTCATTACACGGCTCAGTCCCTCCTGTTCCTGCAGTCCAGTTACCAGGACTTTTCCCAGTGTGGGAATGTTAAACTTTTAAGGATGTTGGGTTAGAGCAGCTGATGGATCTTGGTAGAAAGGGCCTGAGTAACAGAGTATGGTTAACTCTTGCAGCTGCTGCTGGACACTCACTCTCTGAAGATGGTTCTCCTGGATCTGCCCTCCATTGGGTCCCAAGTGGTGAGGAAGGCTCCTGCCAGCTACACAAAGATAGTGGTGAAAGGCATGACTCGGGCTGAAATGATCCTGAAGGTAACTCAAGACTTTTGATAACCTGCCAGCCAGACTGCTGGACTGGGAATCGGAGCGAATGAATTCCAGGGGGCCCTTCCTTTGCATGCAGCAATCTGCAATTGCATATGAACATTTGTGAGCCTGTCCAGGGGCTCTGCCAGCTGCTCTGCAGAACTGGCTCACTCCCCTTGGGTTTGCCTCCACTCTCTTCTAATACCACATTTGAGTTTTCACCCTCACTTTTCAAGGCAACCAAGGGCTCAAGTTCTGCTTGCTAGGAGAGCTGGGGCACCAGGTTTCCTCAGGAGCTTGTGAAAATCAGAGTTTGCATCCCTGAGCGTGTGCTGTGGGGCAAACCCTGGGGTTCAGGTTACTCCAGGCCCTTGTGCAGACTCCGTCACGCAGGGGAGCCAAGCCGTGCTTGAGTCACCTGTTTACTGTCTAGTGTAACAGCCAGTGCAAACATGTCTGGGTTACTGTACTCACCAGAGCCCTTTTTCATTTTCCAGACCTGGTGCCTGGAAAATGACCCAAAAGCAGTGTGTTGTCTTTGTAAAGAGCAACAAGCAAAGCAATCTGCCCTTCCCAGTTGGTGCTGGAGGGAGAAGTCAGGTTTGATCCCAGGAGAAGCCGTGGGAGCTGTACAGTTGTGCCCTCCTGGGTGATGGGATTGTCCCCTGCTCGCCAGCAATGCTGGGAGGGCATTCCTGTGAGGGAATCAGTGGGACCTGGGGTCAGGCAGGACAGGCAGCTGCCAGCCAGAGCCTCCTGTAAACCACAGCCAAGGCAAGGGGGGGTGAGGAGGCTGAGCTGTCCCTCCTCGCCTGCTGCTCAGTGTGGCTTTGCTGCCGTGCCCAGGGGAATGTCACAGCTGAGTTTGTGCACTGCATTCAGGCATTAGTTCTCCAGCTCCTTGCTTTTGGAATGAGGTGACTGAGGTGTAAGTGAATTGTAGTCAAAATTTTCTCAGAAATGACCTGAAAAAAATATCCTGCTTTGTGGTAACGGGAGCGGGGAAGATTGGTGCCTGTTGCATACAGAGCAGGTCTTTCCTTGGAGCATATGTGTGAATCAGAAGAGTGATGGAGTTAATCTGTCTGCCCTTAGCATCACACTGGAGAGGAGAGCAGCACGTGGAGTGCTGCAGGTCCCCAGGCTGTGCAGCAGCAGTGGCACTGCTGTGTCACACAGCCCGTGCTGGCCCTGCTGCTGCACAAAGCACTTGTGGCCCCCAGCGAGGGCTCTGTGTCAGTGTCACTGGGAATCAAACAGCCCCAGGATAATGGCACTGGGAGCTTCCCTGGCTTGTTCTGGGGCAGGTAATGCAGGAAGACAAACTTTGGGCCTTGGGCAGCACAAACAAACCCGTTCAGCTGAGCCCCACGAAGCACAGATGGGAGTGGGGAGGAGGGCGCCGGGCTGTGCACGTCCCGCAGAGCTCTCCCCTTCTCCTCTGACTGCGCTGTCTGAAGCTCCAGCTTTTCATCTTGGCAGAAGATTTTTACAAGGGCTGTAAATTAAGGATTTATAAGTGTATACATGGCTGTGATGTTTCATTGGTCTAAAGTGCAGGGAAAGAAAGAAATGTCTTGGTGACAGAATACAGTGTGGGGTGAGCTGGGTCAATGCAAACATATGGAAATGTTTTTGGAGACAGGGAAGAGTCTGGTCTGGTGCTGTTTCTGCCCATTTACACACACACGTGTACACTCTTCCCCAGAAAGATGGTTTGGCTGCCCAGCATTATCAAAAGATGTGTTCTCTGTGGAGCTTGTTGCTTATGTAAGAAAAGAACATCAATAAGGGATCATCTTTCCAGCTTTGGGGCTATTTTGATTTTTTTCCTGTTTTTTTACCATTGCTCCTGGGCAGATGCTGGTGGGGGGTTCCCATCCTTCATCCCAGTCTCTCCATGGGAATGTCCAAGGACAGAGTGGCTGCGTGTGGCACTGCTCACCCATCGGTGACAGGTCAGGAGAACTGCGGAGCAGAGAGCTCTGCCCCACGCTGTCCTGGGGGCCGAGGGAGTGACCACAGAGTGTTGCCATATTCCCCTGTGACACACTGTGTGTCCTGCCTCCAGGCAGGAGGCAGCAAGAGGGACACACAGCCAAAGTGAGGGTCTGGACTGTTTCCAGGTTGCCTGATCTCTGGGGACTTTGTGAGTGTCACCGCCGCCACCAGCGCTGTCCCCTGAGCAACTCCCCAGCTTGTCTTCCCAGTGCAACAAGATAAAATCTTGAGCTTTAACAATACACCAGTGCCTGCCAGCCCACAGGCCACAGACCAAGTCCTGCTGCTCTTTGAAACGTGATGCAGAGCCCCTGAGCACCACGGCTGTGCTGAAAGAGACCCAGCATCCTCCCTGCTCCTTCATCTGCTTCACTCACCTTTACTTTTCTTACAAGCAGCCTCTTTCTGGTTCCTTAAGCATTTCATTTTAGGAGCCAGTCCTGCTGTCACTCCTGTGCCAGAGTTGACTGAGCACTGCTTTTAACTCCTATTATTTGTCTGATCTCTTCTTCCTTGTTGTCTTGGCAGGTGGTGATGGCTCCACATGAGCCCCCAGTTGTGTTTGTGGACAATTACATCAAGCTCCTCGCTGACTGCAGCACTGACACATTCCAGAAGATCCTTGACATGAAGGTTAGAACCTGTCCAGGGCTTCTGCTCATCCCCTAGTGCTGCTTTGGGACTGTTGGGGACTTTATTTCAGTGTGAATCCAGAGGGGCTTGGGGGTGGGAGGAGCACTCTAAGGCAAGTGTATCTTAACTCTGGAAGTAGAGTTGCTACTGAAGACAAGATTTCCAGTTCATTTCACATCTTCATACCTGCTCTGCTCCTGGGGCTGAGCTCGGGGCCACCCAGAGGTCTTTGTGCAGCTCCTGGTGGGTGAACAGGAGGTGGAGGTTTGAAATGGGCTCTGCTGCAGTTGCTCCCAGATCAGTGACTCCTGTCCTTTGCTCCCTCAGGGCCTGAAGAGGAGTGAGCAGAGCAGCATGTTGGATCTTTTCCGCCTGCGCCTCCCCGCTCCTCCCCCCGGCGGGGACAGCACCAGCTCCCTCTCGCTGAGCGCTCCCACACCCGAGCAGGAATCCTCTCGGATACGGAAACTGGAGAAACTCATCAAAAAGAGACTCTGAGGGAGCAGAAGGAAACTCTGTGGCTTGGGACTGGCGGCAGTGAGGGGGAGCAGAGCTCGTCAGGCTTGTGATTTACAGCGTGCTGCTGAAGAGCCCGTGTGCTGTCACTCCCAATCCCTGTGAGCTCTTAACCATCGTGTACTGCAACGCTTTCAGACCAAGGAAGAGTCTGACCAAGGTGTTTGCCCTTAGCTTAGCAGGAGCAAACCCCAGGACATTGACAGGTCCATGTGATGGAGAAAATAGAGGCATCTGGAAGCCAGCAGCTACAGAAACAATTTAGGTGGATTCAGAGACTGTCTGGCTGTGATATACTTGGTGTTGCAGCTTTTATCCTGGCTGAGCTCCTGCTGCAGCGCTGAGGGTTTTGCCTGACTTCTGTGTCACTGCTCACTCCCTGCTGCAGAGCTGTTCCTCTCATTCATTATTTATTGTGGGGTGGGGGGGAACCAACCCCAAACCATCACCATCACCAAAACCCCAACCCTTTAACAGCGGGATTCTGGCATCTGCAGCTTCACAGTGAGATGCCCAGGAGGGAACCCCAAGGCAGCCTTCTCCCCTTCTCCCAGGACAGGCATGCATAAAGCACCGTGAAGCAGCAAGGCAAATCCTTTAGAGAACAGGAGGAAAGGGCTGAATTAATGCCTTTTGCACCTTGGCAAAGCTCCTGCCAACCAGCTGGCAGCCTCGGCCACTGTTACGGCTTAAAGGCCACGCAGGACGTGTATGGAGCCCTCTCCAGCTGCTTGGTATTTCCCTGGCGTGTGCTGGGCTTGCTTGCTGTCCCCAGTGGGAGTTCCCATCCTTCCTGGCCGGCATCTCTCCCTCTCTCCACAAAGAGCCCTTCATGGAGCAAGTGTCAGACTGCTCCAGCCCCTCATTCTCACTCCAGCTGTCGTGTCCTGAGCAGGGATGTGCCACCTCAGCACCTCTGCTGACCTGCAAGGAGAGGTGCTGGAAATGTTGGCTCTATCAAGGAGCCAGAGCCCAGGACAGGAGGCTTAGAGCAGCCTCAGGCTTCAAAACTCTTCCTCTCCTCCTCTGAGCTTCAGCTTGCAGCAGTGCAGAAGGGAGGAGAACAAGCAGTGAAATATTTTGGATAACCCAGGCCCCTCTTCCCATGGCCCAGCTCCTGGCTGCCAGCCACAGAGCCAGCGTGGAGCAGTTGGGAGCAGTGGATGCTTCCCCAAGGAGTCTTTGTGCAGGGAGGTTAGCACTGTCGTTAGCACTGCTGGATTTCTTCCCAAACTCCTCTGTACCCTTTCTGGAGGACTTTGAAGGCTTGTGCCTAACTGTGAATGAATCCCTCATGGGTGCAGGGCAGATCAACCGGTCGTGCCTGTGTTACTTGACTCAGCTTCACTTGCACGTGCAGGAAAGAGAAGTCCCGTACCAGTGTGGCAGGTGAGGAACAACCATGCTGTCAGATGCCTTCCTAGGAGGGTCATGCTCCCCACCAGGGCAGGTTTGGGCCTTAGGACTGTATTTATTTAGGGGCTGTACTCACAGGGATTGTAAAAATCACTGCTGCTCATCAGGGAGGGGGAGTCATGAGCTCCATCCATCCAAAGCCAGAGCCACTGGGATGGGGAGTGAAGAGCATCAATAACCACACCTGTGGGGAGGGACAGCAGTTTCTCATCACTCCAGTTTTACAAATCTGCTGTTGCCTCATTTATTACCTCTCCTGATTTCCCGTTAGGCGGCGAAAGAAGGCGCAGTTGGAAGCACATTGGGATTCTGAGCAGCCATTCCCCAAGGACAGATTACCTCACAGAGCACGTGCAGGATGGCTCATGAGTTACCACACTGCAGAGCTGGAGGGAACCTGGGTTTGCAGACATTAATTATGCCCACGGGGGGATAAATTATTTATTTTAGATTAATTTTTCTTTGCTTTGTCTAAGGCTAAGTCTCTCACTAAATTATGAATAGCTGAAGACGATGTTGAAGTTATCATGGTGTGTCTTACCCAAAGGCTTCCCCCATCTCATTCTCTGCATTTCATTCTGTAGATAAGAGGAAATAAAAGGAGAAATGAATTTTTAGTTTCAGCCTTTGAAGAACACCGCAGGGCTGGGTGTTTGGAGTTCCACTTTGAGAGAGCAAATCTGCAGTTTTCTACTTTTGCTGTAAGAGTTTTGTGCCCCTGGCTCTTGGGTGTTTATTAGATTTGGCAGGTCTCTATTTGTGCATTAGCTCTTAGGAGTTTACAGCTTTGGGGAATAAAGGATGATTATGTGTTTTCTGTACTAAATGCCACTTTTTATGGTTTCAGGCTGGGGTGTAATTCTGCCTGTATGTGGGGTGTGACACTAAAATGAATTAAATGGTTACCGATGCTCATTGCTGGGTGTTTTCTGTGCAGCTGCCACGCTGCAAACCCCAGCGGCCGGGATGGACCTCACCCAAAACGTGCTGGACCCAGCACTCCCTGCTGTCCATCTGCTCCTGCAGCTCCTCTCTGCCTTTCCCACCTTCTCCTCTCCAGCAGCATCCGCATTCACAGCAGCTCCCTGCGCCGCGTGGGTGGCTCAGCGTTCCCGACCTTGTGCCCCTAAATAATCGCATCATTTTTGCTGTCTGCCACTGCAGGAGAGATTTCTGAGAGATCCTAATTTTTCCTTTGAAATTAATTAAGGGGCAGTGCCTTTTTCCACGCGCTGCATGACGCTGGAGCAGCTCTTTTCACTCAGAGAATTACTCATTTGCTTTTCTCCTGCCGGTCCTGCCCCCTCCGCCCTTGGGCAGAGCCTGCGCCGGGCGCTGGGTGTTCCTTTCTTTCCCCAGATTTACAGCCAGGACTCTGAGCATCCAAGTGACGATGTCCAAACCTCCACGAGCCCTTCCATGGCTCCACGAGGGCGGTGGCAGCAGGGCTGTAAAAGCTGATGAAACCTCAGCAGCTTCGGCCACGTGCTGTCAGCCTTCAGTCCCAATGCTGGGTGAGCACAGCTCCTCTGTGACACTGCCTGGCATTTCCCATCCTCTGAAAAGAGCTTTCCATCGTTGTCAAATAACACGGGATCCTTTGGGTTTGCTTTTTCTGGTGACAGCCACCTCATGGCATTGCCTGTGGTTGGGTTGCTGATAAAGCCGAGCGTGCCCGGCCTGGTGGAAAGTCCTTTATGGAAGGAGGATCTTGATAAGAGGCTTGTATCTGCTTTGTCCTGCCTGTGTGTGGGCAGTTAAAGAGTAAATAATGTGGGCAAATAGGCAGGGGAAAAGATTTCCAGTGCCATCGGGGATGGCACAGGTTGGTACAGTTTGAGAGACTTAAAACCAGTCAGAGTTTACGAGAGAGCAGAGTACATGTCCTGAAAAGCAGAGCCCCTGTACACAGTGACTCAATAGTATTTGAGTTACTGAGCAGTTAAGCACTCCCTTTACATCCTGCAGGCAGATTTGCAGGTCTGGATGTTGGTGCTGCAGGAGACCCTTGGGTGGGCTGCAAAGCCCAGAAATGAAAGCCTGGGAGGGCACAAAAAATAATCCTTTGTGTCAAGCCATGCCAGAATGGGAGGGTTTTTGATAGTAAATAAGGAGCAGGAAGATTTCCAGAGGCCTATGGGGCTCTCCTTGTCCCAGGCATAGAGATCCCTCTCACTGGGACCCTGATCCCCACGGGAGTGGCTGTGGGAGCACCCACAGCCCTCGGAGGAGACTGCTGGGATGTGCCACAAGTTCCCTCCTCCTAAATTGCACTTTGGGGGTTGTTGGCAGCGTGGGTTTTCACCCAGGAGCTGCACAGCAGTTCTGAAATGATGATTGTGTTCATCTGGAAACTGCTCCAGTGCCTTCCAAGGCATCTGATTTCATAAAGGGCTTTTATGGGAGATTTTGGAGCGAGGAGTGATCAGCTTTCCTATTGCTTGCAGAGACCAGCATCTCTTTTTGGGAGGGGATACACTTAAATCAAAAGGAAGAAAACACCTGTCCAGCACATTTGCTCAGACCCCAAAGATTTCAGTCAAAATTCTTAATGTTCTTTTTCTTTCCATCTGCATTTTTCAGCAAAGACAAACAGCCTCATAGTATTTCTTCAAAGGAATGTAAATTCCTTGAGGAAGTCTCCGGAGTTCCCAGCACCGCATAGCTGCAAACCACAGACGCCTACGGCTGAAAGTTCTGCTCTGCTTTTAATTTTGGGGCAGGGAAGGAATTTTTTTCAGAGGTTTGGGTTCACTTGTGCTGGGCCCATCAGCCCAGACTGCTGCTTTCTGTGCAGGGGAGTGTTGACTTTGGCCGGCTGCAGAGCTGCTTTCCCTCCACAAGAGTATTCCCCCACCAAATCTGATGACATGGCGCAATTATTTCATTAGGATTTTCCAAAAAAGGTTCCCTCGGTCTCCTGTAGTGCTAGAAAGACCTTTTCCTTCTGTTCTCTTGTTTCGGCTTCGGCAGCTTTGCCTGAAAAATGCAATTAGGGGCGGCAGCTCTGCTGCCTGAGTCCGAATGCTCGGGAGTGGGGAGGGAGAAA